>JAODPA010068483.1:0-10198 GCA_025585075.1 Nepenthes mirabilis | reverse complement strand
ATTTATTTCCACGTACTTCTATATTCTTCTATTTGTTCTTTAGTAAAAGTATTAAAAAATTAATTTCTAATGCTATTATTTTTCTCTAACATAAATTCTTTTCTAAGTGCATCCATATTTAGAATAAATTCTTTTTCAATAGTTATTACATTAATTGTTTGCATTTCTGATAGAGTTGGTGATTGTAGAGTTGGTTGTGAAATAATTTCTGAAATAGGGTTTCTACTTTCTATATTTCTTGTATTATGGGAATACGTAGATTGGTATCTAGTATTTGTTGATCGTCTAGAGTTTTCATAGTCATTTCTAGAATTTTCAGTATAATTTTTAATATTTGTTGCTAGTCTAGAAGGTTCATATTTAGAACTAATTGACGGAGGTCTTGTATTATTATAACTTAATGATCTTGATAAATAATGTTGTAGTTGACTAAAATTTAGAATAACATTACCCTCAGGTATTTCGGTAATATTAGTAATTCTCTTTTTGTTATATGTCTAGTTGGTTGAGGAAGATTTACTTGCCAGTCTTATGGTAAAGTGATTTCATCCCATTTTAATAATTTTGGAGTAAAAGTAGTAGCGTGTTTTACTTCTACTTGTAATACAATTGTCTCACCAGGTAAAGTTTGAATGAGATATTTTGGATTAAATTAACTAGTGAGTAATTTAAAATAAATCCGATAAAGGATTAAAAATCCTCTTCTGTTTACCTGTTGAGCTAAGTCAGGAAGATGAACATTAAGAACTAACATGTTAAGTATAGTTGGGTCATTAAGATCAACTGAAAAGTTGGGTGCATAATTAAAGTATATTAGTCCGTTACATAAATTAGATTGAACTATGGCTAACATAGAGTCTTTATATTTTAATAACGTTTGATATCTTAAATATAATAAAATTGGTGTATCAATTTCTAATTTGGTTAAGGGTTTGATTGCTATCCGAATTAATCCATAGTGAATATAATTATAAACTTATTGTTTAAATCTTTCGATAGATAAGGATATACTGAGGAGAAATAAACTCAACAAAAGAAAATACATAAATCTCCAGGACAACTTAAATTTATCAACTGGCTACCCGAATCTTCTTCTCGCTCAAAATGTCTTCCAGTGATACGGATGTCTTTCCCATTGAATATAATTCAACATTTGTTGATGATTTTTTTACTAAATATTTTACTTAGCTTTTATTAAGCGTATTTTTGAAATTCAAAACTTATTTAAAATCTATACATCTTTAACTAATTTATAAAAAAACTGTTAGTTTTTTTTTTTTTAAATAGTCAATTTATAGCTCATTTTAAAAAAAATATATAAATACAACCATGATGCAATTGACTTTATCTGTGAATTGCCTCAAATTGAAGTACCTCTCCAAATATAAAAATCTAAAACACATAATTTGTATTTAATAGAACAGAAAAACTGTTTGCAGTTAAATTTTCAATAACTTTGGCAATTGAACTGAGTGTTTGTTCTCCAATTAGCAACAGGGCCGGCAGCTTTACCACTATCATAAGATGCAAAGGAATCCTTCGATACTAAAAAGGCAACATACTTCTCAATCTCAGGTGATCAATAGCCACCGAACTTCCCAATCTCTTAAAAGAGTCCTCCGATCAATGGGCGATAATCTTATTCTCGAGCCAAGCCCATATCCCACTGCCCCATCCACAATTCCACCGCCTGAAAGTTCCTCACAATATTCTAAAAGTTGTATACCTGATTCTAATTTAATACTAGGATTAGTTTCAATTTATACCTGATTCCTACTCATCATATCCCACCGCCCCACCCACAAAATTACCAGCTTTATCACATACCTGATTTTCAACATTACCAATTTTACCACATACATGATCTCCATCTTACATTTCTTTGAAAAAGTCCAAAACTTAAACAATACATATATAAGAAATAAACCTGAAGAGTAGTAGCAAGGACAGAAAGAAAATACTAGGTAAAACATGTGATATTTATTTATTTCTTGAGACCACATATCTGCTATTTGTACACACAAGGAAACAAACCTGCTTTTGGTTCACCAAATTTCCTTAGATGCTCTAGATGCATCATCTCCAATATCCTCTTGGCAGTACCACAAATCTGGTTGCGTCACTCTTGAATCTTGAATTACTCATTTTTGTTGAACCTTGAATAAATAAATGTTAAATTACTCATTTTCCTCAAATCTGGTTGCGTCACTCTGCTGTAGTGCTGATATATTCCACCTCCCACGGTCTTTTCCCTCATCAAGTATTCCACCTCCCATTGGCAATTCGTCCTCTCTCTATAGAAGTAAATCAAAAGAGAAAAGAGAAGGATAATACTGTCAAATTCCAGAATTATCCATCCGCTTCTTAATGCTAGTCACTGGGTATTTTGTTTGGTTGGTGCCTCCCCATGCAAGCTCTATGATCCAGATGATTATTTGACGGATTTCTCAAACAAACTGGGGGAGATACAGGCTCACATAATGTTCACATGAATTTAAGTTCCAACGAAAATCTTACTAAAAATTCCGTTAGATTTTTTTCTCCTACAAATTGACTAGCAGTATACCCCAGCAAGAATGGCAACAACATACCCTTTCTAATATGAGATGCACACCTGATGGAATTTTCTTATTTTGTGCTGCTGAAAGAGAAGATGCAGTACCCATGGAGGCAGAGCCCCTGAAACATTGGAGCTTCATGCTTAAATCTCCTGAAACTTATATGACCATGCTTTTGGAGTAGAACATAATTTGCAAACCCAGAAACGCTGGAGGTGGTTATAATATGTAAAAAAAAATTAAAAAATTAAAAAATAATCACCATTTTATTCAGGTAAGGAGGCAAATCTAGCAGTAGAAGATACCAATCATTTTGTTTTTGTCCATGCGCAGCTCTGTTGGAGTAGAACAAATCTTGGAGGGTGGGAGTAGAACAAAATTCTCATCGAATTCCAGGATCTAAGCATGTGGAGTAGAACATTGTCAATGAAACACCTGACACACAATTTCATATAATTCCTTTAAGCATGTGGAGATCTAAACAAATCAAACTTCTCGTTCATGTTAATCTTTGCATCCATTTTGGCTTAAGATATGCACATGCTGTTGGGCCGAAATGGCGTCCGACCGAGCAACAACAAGGGAATACACACAGTAAAGAGGAAAGAAGAAAAGAACGAGAAGATCAAACTTTAACGTGAAAAACCTTTCTAAATAAAGAAAAAATTACGGGATTTCAATCTACAAGTAGATTTCACCATGTGAGATTTTGATTACATAAACTACCCGATTACACAGGCTCTATGAGGTGAAGATGAAAAACGGAGCACGGGAATACACACTCACTGCTCTCTATTATACTTCACTATTCTCTCACAGCATACAATTGTGACGTCCCACGTCATATATCCTTGTACTTATCATTAATATTATTATTATCATAAACAGGATCCTAACATTAGCCATAAAATACACTAGCTCTAATATCACATTATTCATTTATGATATTAGTCTAAATTAAGAAAGATACTTACTAAACATTCATAAGAATTTAAACCTGACGGAAGCATATATTCTATATCATAACTGAGACAATTCCATTATTATCAAAATACAACATGTCTGGAATACAGCATTATACAATGCACTTATTTTTTTTTCTTTCTTTTCATCATCCCAAGTTCAACATATACATCATAATAAAATTATGGCCATCTCAAATTTCTTTTTTAATTCTGTTCGTTCTTCGTCATTTCTTGAAACTCGTTTGAAGGAAAATGAAAACAGCAAGCAAGTGAGCCAAATACTCAGTAGTGTACATAACATACAAAGGTATGCATTTTATACAGAATATACATTAACATACATAAATAGGAGCAGATACATAAAGTGCAATGCATTTACCTTTCTTTATTTTCCAACTTTTATTGACTGTACTTATTTTTCCTTATCTTTAGGGATCAGGGCCAGTATACCTCACTAGCTAACGGAGCGGATAAATCAAAAAAAGGATTGTGTTAAACCACACAATTTAAGGCAAATATCCTAACAATAAAATAGATTGTGCTTACTTCCACAATCGGGTTTGTACTTAATTTCACAATCCAATTTGTGTCCTCCTTCTTACACCCCGAGGTAGGCTGTACTATCTATAATCCCGATAGACGAGGCCAAAACGGATAGGCTGTATAAAAGCAATTCTTTGATTTTTCACAGTAATATCCTAAGGTATGCCAGAAAATATCACCATCTGAAAAAGATCCATGGTCCAATTTTCCTTTTTCAACTTTGAATGAACCTCGTATAACCGAATTTAATAGAACTTAATTGAACATCACTGTACGTAATTGAATTTTTTTCGTATTTTCATAGTGTCTCTTCCAAACTTTTATAAATATAGTTTAATATAGCAAACGATATCCAAATATAATATTTCATAGGCCTTGAATATGCAGAAAAATGCATATGAAACTTTATTCCATACTTAACGTCTTTCAATCTACTTGGTGGCCAATTAATTTATCAAAACTTAAATAATTTAATTCAATACTTATTGATATTAGTAAGTCAAGTCGGGGTAGGCCTTGAGTTAGTTTAATATTTTACTTATATTCCGAAAATTTTCTAATGCATGTGAACCGGCTCTGTTAAGACTTAGGACCGAGTTTTCTAATTATTTTGAGCCCAAAATTTTTTACCATTATCCCAATATCCTTTTCGGGTCGATTAGTCATTGGTTCGGTCAATTTTTAGTCAAATTTGGGCCCGGTTCGACCCTTTTTAATAAAGGACTCAAATTATCATTTAAGTTGAACCGGTTCGGGAAAGGCTTTGAGAGACCGGTTCACTGAGTTATATAGTCCATTTTCACGATATGATTTTACACAACATGGATATGGGTCTTAGCTATTTTGTGCCCAAATTTGAGCAGGTTTGGTGATCAGATGGTGGCCAGTTCAATCTGCCAACACAGACTGCCCATTCGGGTTTCAGCAGAACTGTCTAAGACAATTCTACTTTCCTAATTTTTTTATGGTTCAATCGGGCCTATTTTTGACCTGTTCTAGGCATCGTCTTGTAGCCAAGGGACTTAAATTCAAGAATAAATTTTGTTTAGGCCGGTCCAAGTCAATATTGGCCGGTTCAAACCAAATTCCCAGAACATATTCTGCATCAGCATCAGTTGATGCAGATAGATTTTGTTCCAACTTTGAGGGTCCAAATCATATTTAATTTGGATCTGATTTTTACGGACCAATACTTGAATACCACCTCTAAGGTCTTAGCTAATTTCTAGCACCGATTTGGCCCATTTTGGGTTTGGATTATATTTTATTTAAAATTATTTTTCCGACTGCTCAAAGAAGCAGTTCAGCAAGACCCTTGCTATTCATGGGTCCGGTTCAGTATTCGACCCATATTTTCTTGAGCTGTCGGTTTTCATGGTGATAGTCCACACCTAATACTAGCAAATCAAGTCGGGTTGGACTCCGGATCAATCCATTTTCGGGAGTGTTTGGCTAAATTTCAAAAACTGAAATTTCAGCATCAGCAGAACCAGTAAGCTAGTTCTGCAGTTGAGTTTGGATCCGATTTTGAACCCCTTTTTGAATGATTCAGAGGCTCATTTTTTTTCACTTTTACTTTATTAAATAAGGATCATTTGACCAGTTTTTGTCATTGGCTAATTCATCCATTTAGTGGTCGATATGAAGCAAATATCAGGAACTACCACAGCTTTTTTTTTTTTTTGGTAAGTAAGTATTTTGGATTATAGGGAGAAAAAATTACAAAAGCTATGTTTTTGCTCCAAGTATTTTGACTTGGAATAAAAACATTGAGAGCTAGGGCATACCCCGAGCATACGGTACAACAGATTATACCAAAATAGCCTCTGGGAGGACAACGTTCAACAAAAAATAACAAATGTAATCTGAAATTACACATAAGCAAATACACAATCATTAACATATCAGGATCATCTTGCGGTGCAATGCAACCGGATCCGGGTTCAGCGCTGGACAAACTGGTAATTGCCCAATATACACCAACTGGAGGTGGCCAGCAAACTCAAAGCCTCAAAGCAGCTACATCGCTGGACAGAAAGACCATTGTTGGGAACTGAAATCAACTTCAACTCCATTCAACTGCCCATGCTTCAGACAAAATCAGCCCACGTGTATATCGTCAACGCATGAGCAGCAATACTCTAAAAAAATCAGCATTACGCAGCAGCTCACAACACCAGAACAGTGCCTCAGGAACTGCCACAGCAGAACCTGATTTTGGACACTATCATGTGTCCAGGGCCGGCTCACCCATTTTTAATTTTTTTCTTGCAACTTCTCATAAGTTTATGATAACTAAGAAAGCATGTGCAAGTATTGGATCATCAATACTCAAGAGAAATTAGCCAAAAATTGTTCAGCAATCAAGAAAAGGGTCGAAGTATACTTGCCGATTTATTCAGTTGAACTTCTCCTTGCTGCCTCTTGGTTTCCTTCCTCTTTTCTCTTACTTTACCCTCGATTGTTTTGTACTTCACAATTTCTCATATCTTCCCTTCTTCTACCCTATTCATGCCTTAAATAATTTGACTCATCTTATCCACTAAACCCTCGTGTCACTCCAATTTCTGCATGCAGCAGCAGCTTGGTGATTGCATTGGATTGCAACCAGTGTTTAGCTGATTCATCATCCCTCTGTTAGGCAATAATGAGGCTACAATCTAGGGCCAGTATTTAGCATTATTTGTGGCCAAATTTATCCTAACTAAGCTGCTCAAAGGGCTATTTGGAAGGTAGGGAAAATTGGCTGCTGATGCAGCTGAGAGGTGCCGTGCATCAGCAGCCTAGCGGCTGATGCATGCCACCTTTCATGCCTCTTTTTCCCATTTTTCCTATTAATAAATAATGTGTCCTTAATTTACTATATTTTATACTTACTATAGTCCAACATGGAGTAAAAAATTCACCTAATTTTCCCCGTTGGCATAGCTGCCAAATCAAATTTGTCCAAGTCCTCCTTGATTACTGAATTTTCCCCTACCGTCATGTAGCTGCTGCCGTGGGGTTTTGAGGGTCATTTTGATTCTCTAAATTTTTCTAAGTGTGGGGAGGGTCTTATATGCATAATACCCCATATGTGTGACCAATTTTTCCTTAGAAATTTGGCAAAAATGGCTGCCAACAGCAGTTTTAATCAACCGGAGTGAAAATTCTCATTTTGCCTATTATCTTGAAGGATTTAATTTAATGTTGTAACGGCCCAGATTTTAAGACATAGAAAGTCCTAGGAGTCAAGGGAAATTGAAGATTATTCGGTTAACGCCAATTGATTGAAAAATGTAATAAGAAGTTCCAAACCGGCCTTAAGGTGAAATTCCAAACTGGCCCTAAGGTGAAAATCCAAACCGGCCTGCTCTTGATAAAAATTCTGTGCTGATTATGTGAAGGAAAAATGCCAGAGTGTTTTGTGTGTGACGTAAGTGACTTAGAAGCAAGAAGGAGACCAGAGTGGACTTGTGAAGTGATATGAGGCTAGAGTGGCCTTGTGAACTGGTGTGAGGCCGGAGTGGCCACAAGGAGTGGCTTGTCACCTCTTCTAGGCCGAAGTGGCCATATAAAATCATAAAGGCCGAAGTTGATATCGAGGCCAACGTTGGTGTTGATAAAGGAGTCGGTATTGATAAAGAAATGGAAGCCAAAATTGATGAGAAAGAATAATGGCCGGAGTGAGGAGAAAACGTAATCCGGTCAACCCATGTTGACCGGAAAGCACGAAGGGAAAATATAATCCAGTCAACTTATGTTGACCGGAAAACGTGAAGGAAAAAAGGAGACCGGAATTGTTAAAGGTAAGTAAAATCCGATCAACAGCAGTTGTCCGAAACGTGTGGGAAGAAACAGCTAAATTCGGTCAAGGCTAGTTAACCGGAAGCGCGAAGGAGAAACCTAAATCCGGTCAAGGGCAGTTGACCGAAAATAATAAAGAAAGCCCTTACGAAAAATAAAGTCAGAATAACCATACCTACAACGCCAATAAGGAAGCCCTTATGAAAAGTAAAGTCAGAATAACCATACCTGCAACGCTAATAAAAAAGCCCTTACGAAAAGTAAAGTCAGAATAACCATGCCTGCAACGCCAATAAGAAAGCCCTTACAAAAAATAAAGTCAGAATGACCATATCTGAATAGGTAACCTACTCCCAACCACCCTGATGACCTTATAGGAAAGAAATACAAGCAGTTGACCGGCCCTACTTACTACGACCAGCCCCAACGCTTATAAGTGATGGCCCTCCCCATGAGTTAGGATAGGAAGTTAGGCAAACGACTAGGTGAAGGCGTTAAGAACTTCGAGCCATAACCAAGTAAAAGGTTCATAGACCCAATCCAGGCAAGACTACTCACCATTTTAACTCCATGTTTTTAATGCAAGTATATTATGCCTGTTTATCAGACTAATGATGTTCAGTTATTTCAAGATATTCAAACACATGAAGTTTGATTATTGCATGATTTAGATGATGACCAGTTATTCGCTTATGAAAAAGTACCAGTTATTTCATGATATTTGGACGTTTTCCTTAAATGTATGAAGTCTGGCCATGTTTTAAAATGTTCGGTTATTGCATGTGTAAAAAGACCTCCGATTTTTGTTAGAAAGAACTCCATCTTTTTTTTATAAAAAGAACATCGGCTTTTGTTAAAAAGACCCCCAACTTTTGATAAAAAAAAAAACTCCAGGTTTCAGTAAAGAAAAAAGAACTCCGGCATTTGTTGAGAAGACCTCCGGTTTTTGATAAAAAAGAACTCCGGCTTTAAGTAAAAAGAACTTCGGCTCCGGCTTTTGAACTCCGACTTTTGTTGAAAAGAACTCCAGCTTGATAAAAAGAACTTCGACTTTTGTTGAAAAAGAATTCCGGCTTTTGAACATCGGTTTTTGTTGAAAAAGAACTCTGACTTTTGAGCTCCGACTTTTGTTGAAAAAGAACTCCAACTTTTAAGAAAAAAAATTCTGACTTTTAAGAAAAAGAATTCCGGCATTTGAGAAAAAGAACTCCAACTTATAAAAATAAGACCTTCGGCTTTTACGGAAAAAGACCTCCCGTTTTTAAGGAAAAAAAGAAAAAGAGCTCCAGCTTTGAAGAAAAAGAACTCCGGCTTTAAAGAATAAGACCTCCGATTTTTAAGAAAAAGAACTTCAACTTTTAAGAAAAAGAACTCCGACTTTTAAGAATAAGACCTCCGGCTTTTAAGAAAAAGAACTTTGGCTTTCAAGTAAAAAACCTCCGGCTTTTAAGGAATAAAACCTCCAACTGTTAAGGAAAAAGACCTCCGACTTTTAAGAAAAAGAATTTTGGCTTTTAAGTAAAAAAAACTCCGACTTTGAAGAATAAGACCTCCGGCTTTGAAGAATAAAACCTTCGGCTTTTAAGAATAAGACCTCCGACTTTTAAGAATAAGACCTCCGGCTTTTAAGAAAAAAAACTCCGGCTTTTAAGAATAAGGCATCCAGCTTTTAAGAATAAGACCTCCGACTTTTAAGAAAAAGAACTCCGGCTTTTCAGAATAAGAACTTCGACTTTTAAGGAAAAAGACCTCCGGTCTTTAAGAATAAGACCTCCGGCTTTTAAGAAAAAGAACTCCGACTTTTTAGAAAAAGAACTCCGACTTTTGAGAAAAAGACCTCCGACTTTTGAGAAAAAGAACTCCGACTTTTTAGAAAAAAAAAAACCTCCGACTTTTAAGAAAAATAACTCCGACTTTAAGATAATTAAAGGAAAGGTAGTATGGACTTCAATTGTTTAAAGTTAAGAATTTAAGAAAAAAAACTCCGACTTTTAGGAAAAAGACCTCCGGCTTTGTCACGAACCCGAACCAAGCAGGTCAATTTAAATGACTAATTATAATTTCTCTAATCTAAAATCCCAATTAAATTTTAAAGCCAATAATACCAAGTCCCAAAATTCGGGTGTGACAAACCAAATATATACTCAACAAAATTAAAATCCTCACAGGACCTCATCGAACAACCATTCGAACAATATAAATACGACCTGCTCTCCAATCATCATAAGGGAGATAATAATCCGACCCAAAAATCATAATCAAACATAAACAAATATTCAATTATTCACAACATATAACAATAAGCCTATATCCGGCCCATTTTCATAATCCAAATGTATCAAATAT
>JAODPA010068482.1:0-10199 GCA_025585075.1 Nepenthes mirabilis | reverse complement strand
ATTTTAATTTTACAATACTCTAAAATCTTTTATCTTATTCTTATTCAAAAGAAGTTCACATCTTTTAAATCTTCTATCAATTTTTAGACTACTTCAAAATTTTATAAAACATTTTAAATAAGTATTACCCGCATATGTACCTTTCTACACAAAGACTATACATAAGAACATTCTGTATAATTTTTGGTCATCCACTTGCCAATTTTCTCTCTTTAACGTGGGGCCCAAAGTTTTTATTTTGGATTCAATTGATTGGTTTGGACTGCGCGTATTCCCTTGGAGGTGGAGCAGCTCGTATGGGGAAGGAAAGGAAGCACGTACCTACGTCAGGCATCATTCTTTGCTGCACCCAACACCCATACTACTACTAATAAACGTATCAGCTTCAGCATATCCCTCAAACACAAGCAACGCATGCACGAAGCATCCGTCAAAGCAGCACTCGCCTATCTGCCGCCCCGTGCACCTCTGTGCACGTAACATTGTTTCAACGAATTGGCATTGAGAACTAGGAACGGCGGATGTTGTAATGGCTTTAATCCATTTTTTTTTTTTTTCAAAAAAATAATGAAGATAATTATATTTTTATAATTTTTTTTCTTACAGTATTGATATCCATTCAAATCCAATATAACCAAAGTTTAGAAGGTATTATTTAAAATTTAATTTTTTTTTTTTGTATATTTATTTTAATATGGTACTACCGGAAGGATGTTTGGAGAATGAATTACGAAGCAGTGCGACAGTTGAAAGAATCCATGACTCTCAACGAATCATGTTTTCTGTTGGAGTCATTAGAAAAACACCCTATGAGTCACCACAAAAAACTTGCATTTCTTCGCACAAAGGTGATTCAGATATCTGCTACAACTAGTGTACCCAGAGCTGAGCTTCCCATCAACCTTAGACCACCCAAATCAAATCAAATCCTCAAATGGTATCTTAAAACCAATTCCACCATGAAAGCTCTGTTTTTCTTTAGACAACTTTTGAGGCAAAACCCTTCTGCTATTGACAGCTACTCTCTTATGTTTGTCCTCAAGGCTTGCGCCCTAGTTTCATCTTCTACCGGACGACAATTACACGCCATAGTCAAGAAACTTGGCCTTGAACCCATTATTTTTCTTCAAACATGCCTGGTGGATCTGTACTCGATGATGGGAAATCTTGGAGGTGCACACCAGATATTCGATGAAATTCCCCGCAAAAATACGGTCTGCTGGACTTGTTTGATTTCTGCTTATGCTAACAACAACAAGCACAGCAAGGCTCTTAAGCTTTTCATGCAAATGCAAGTGAATAACGTGGAACCTGATCAAGTTACATTGACTGTTGCTCTAGCTGCGTGCGCCAGTCTTGGGGCACTGGCCATGGGAGAATGGATCCATGCTTATATCCGTCGTAGTGAGCTTAAAGCCGATCTTTGCCTAAACAATGCTCTTATTAACATGTATGTGAAATGCGGCGGGATTGAGAAGGCCCGGACATTGTTTTGTGGTGTCATGGAAAAGGATGTAACAACATGGACTTCCATGATAGTTGGGCATGCGCTCTACGGACAAGCGGAAGATGCCCTCGAGCTGTTTGCTAAAATGACGGGCAGAAAAAATGGAGCCGATAAAAGTAAAGATTTTAGTCAAAGGAGTATGTTGGTTGTTCCAAATAACGTCACCTTTTTAGGAGTTCTGATGGCTTGCAGCCATGCTGGGATGGTGGAGGAAGGCAAGCGGCATTTCAGAAGTATGATTCATGGTTATGGATTAAAACCAACGCTATCTCACTTTGGCTGTATGGTTGACCTTCTGTGTAGATCAGGATTTGTGAGGGAGGCTTACGACTTCATCTTGGGCATGCCTGTCCATCCTAATGCAGTGATATGGAGGACATTGCTAGGGGCATGCTTTCTCCATGGCAAGGTCGAACTTGGTGAAGAAGTTCGGCGGCAGTTGTTTGGATTGGAGCCAGCTTATGCTGGTGATGATATTGCCTTGTGTAATATGTATGCTGCTAACGGGTTGTGGACTGAGAAGATGATGACTAGAGATCGACTAAAATATAGAAGAGCTCCTGGTTGCAGCTTAATTGAGGCGGGCAGTGAGATAAATTAGTTCGTTTATGCAGATGATCGTTTCAGATATATACGGTTCTTGAGCTTTTGATGGGACCTGCCTGAGTCTTTGGCTAGCTATGTGCGTGATAGTTTTATCAGGAGCACTGAATTATTATAGAGATTGATAGTGACACCAAAAGCAAAAACATTTTGGTAAGTTATGGTAAAAGTATACTTTGAAGCGTGTATATTATTCTTGTTTTTGGAATCAAATCACTGAGCTGTTCCTTAAGAAGGAAAGTGATTCAATTGTTGACAAGTGTATGGGATTTGTTCAACCGTATATAACCTTTGGTGTTCCCATCAAAAGTGCTTTTGCTTGTTCAAGTATTGCTGTTTCTTGAATGTTTGTCAATACCTTAAGTGGCGGATCCAAAATCTTCCCAGTGGATTCAACAGAGAATATGTATCTATGTTCAATGTTTTTCTTTTCACATTTTTCAAATGTTTGTAACTAAATAATAAAATCCTTTTCAGTTTTTTTTTTTTCCTCATTTCATGCATTTTCCTGTCCATCCTCTCCTTTACATTGAAGAAAAAGGAAAATACAACCCCTCCAGACTGCACTATTTCTTGATTTCATTCAAGCTTTCTGCTCCAGGAAGTAGAATAAACTATTGCCACATATTTCAGCTTATAATAAAATTTGAAATTTGTAGAAATTTGCGTTCAAATTTTTTGGTGACATTGCCGTCATTAGCATCGAGGAAATGCCTGATGTCATTGGTGAAGTTTCCATGAGAGAGGACCATCGATAGTGTTTTCTCTGGAGTAGTTGCTTGGTTGTGTGTCATCTCGGACAGATATGAGGCCAAACAGAGCATTTGCAGTACAATTTGATTGCAGGTTTTCATTTTTAGCTGAATTTGGACACTATTCTAAACACTTATTCTAAGCTGATAGAGAATATAATAGGATTGTGATAATGCTTGTGTCCACTGCCAGAATTTGGGAATGGGGAAAGGTTGCAAGGTGCTTGCTTCGCTAGGTTTATCAGCAAAACTGTTGTTCTACTTGACTTCTTCATCAACCAGAGAATAGAAACAAGAAAACCTGATCTACCAGGAAGAAAGATAGGATATATTTGATCCAAACCGGTCCGCCAAAGAAAAACAAACGAACCCCCCGAATTATATTAGGCTGTCCAACACCTTGAACAAGGTGATTCATTAGTCATCCGCAAACTAGTACTTGAAAGATGTCCATGTAGCATTTATATTATTTCCTCCAATGCTGACAAAAAAAAATCAACTTTGCAGAAAATAAGTACACAACGGCATGCCGAAAGGAATCACAAGCTGCAGCAGCAGCTGGAAGACACTTATCACAAGCAATAAAGGTGAAAGCTGCTTCTACCATGGGAGCTGCAGTTTCAGTTTTGATCCATCTTTTCATAACACAGCTATAAATTGTTTCTATACTCGGCAGATTTAGGCGATACTCCAGTCACAACAAGAGTTATTCCTACTTTTACAAGTTCAATTTCCTTGTTGACCAGCTTAGTTTTGATGCTAAGGTTCCTTGATTGTTACCTCTATGTTATGGGTCCAAACCAAATAAAAAACTTCCTTCAATGCAATGGTGAAGCTGCATATATCTTACCATCTTTGAAATCCATAATGCGGGAGGAAGAGAGACCATAGCAACTGAGGGAATTCTCACTTGTAATAGATTAACATATTCCAATTAGTACAATCATTTTGCAAAAATTTCTTCCTACAAGTAGTCTTGCTGGATGATCTCATTCATTATTTATCACACCATTCGATGACATGGAGAAGGTAGCAATAGCCCGCTGTATCATTTCTTCTGGAAAAACAGAGCACAATCTTGGTCACCATGCAGGTATAGATTTCTTTCTCTAGAACAGAGATGGAAGAGTAAAAACTAATCTTCATTATCTACATACATATCCATAAACTTAGAAGTACCGTTGCAAATGAAATGGGGATGAATGATTCATAAATGGATATGGTACAACAGCCAGTTGGCAACCAGCATCATAGTACATGAAATATGGTGCGGAACTGTGGCAAGCCAAAATGCAGAGGTTACCAAATTTTTTAACAAAGTAGTGATTGGAAAATTGAGGAATACGCAGGAGAAAAAAGGTTCACATTACACTTAATGAGCACACCAGTAATTTTACCAACTTATTTCAACTTCCACCACAAGGGAATTCCTCAAAAACATGCTTGACCCTCCATTACATAGCATGAATTGATGGTGATGTCAATATGGACACCACTACACTGCAAATTTCTTGTGCATATTTTCATCTGATTGCCTCTTGGATGCGAGAAAGTTGTCTTGCTGGATGTTATTTCTATTTTTTCCATACTCTACAGCCAATATCTTTTTATATACAAAGACATCCCATTTGAATCATACTTGAAATGCAGTCCAAAATAAAGAGAACTATGAGATAATGGGAAGGGATCATACATGGAACCGGACATGAGGGGTTCAAGCTCTTGAATTAACAAGCTTTCACAGAGTTCAAACTTCACACAGCCACGGCCACAGGTCTTTTGCTTGTTTTGATTCCTCTTATGGCTGCATGATGGTCATCCAGTCAACCAAGAAAGTAATGATTCAAAATTATGTAAAAAAAAAAAAACAAGAAAATCATTCATATTTACAGTTTCTATTTATCTATCAATATATATTTCCATACCTTCAGCATAATCCTTAGCTTTGAAGACCGCAGAACCAGCAACTATAGCATTAGCTCCAGCCTCAATAACCTGCAGAATAAAATGAAAATCTTTGTTATGTACTTGCCAAACGCACACAGTAAGAAGAGGTACTTACGCCTTGCTGAAAGTCATTTTTTCATAATCAGATCGTGTGTGCATGCATGCGTCTGTTTGTTTAAAATGAAGTTTGGGCAGGAAGATTGCTAAAAAAGGGCAGTCTGACAGAATCAGTTACAATATGTTTGTACTCAGATAATCTGTCCAATGTATTATAAGTTGCATTATAACCTACCACAAAGGTAGACAAGGAGTTCAAATCACCGAGGGCCAATAGACTCATTCTCCATGATCAAATGGATATCAATCTATTTGTGAACCTATTATTCCAATAAATGAAGAGACATAAAGTCTTGTTGGTCACCTTGAATGCATTTGATGGACCAACTCCACCATCTACCTCAATCCATGGATTCACTCCCTGCAAACAAATAAATAGTATCTCCCAGTTTGTGAGGTGAATGTTTGGCAAATTTTACGATTGAAATAAAATATCCTTTGTTTTGAGCAAGAAGATAAAATACAAAAAAATACCTTTTCCGCACACATTCTTCTCAAGTCCGAGATTTTCTTTACTTGGCTTTCAATGAAGCTCTGACCACCAAAGCCAGGGTTCACGGACATTATCAAGACCAGATCGACCACTGCATTTGTTCAAAGAATCATGAAGTAAATTTTTTTTCCAGTT
The DNA here is from genome assembly GCA_025585075.1 of Nepenthes mirabilis. Taxonomy (NCBI): domain Eukaryota; kingdom Viridiplantae; phylum Streptophyta; class Magnoliopsida; order Caryophyllales; family Nepenthaceae; genus Nepenthes; species Nepenthes mirabilis. Next base: position 4,645 of record JAODPA010068482.1, on the reverse strand, counting down.
TACTAAGAAAGTGGAAATGATTTATAAATCAAACTGAAGAGACTTTGACATTGAGTGGCATATCACAAGTCACAGAAACGTTTTTGACTTCGTAAACAGTCAAGATGACCCCGGTAAAGAATATTGCAAGGGCAGCCTGCTGCAAAACAACTGGTATTACAGGGTCTAGTAGGCCCATATGTGCTATGAAGTATTATGAAGTCCTTATCCTTCATTACATCCAGAATTATCTAAAACAGGGGTTCAAGAGTTGCTATCCCATAGGTGTCATTGAGAGCTTTATCATGAGCTCTATTCCTTACAAAGTACATGGTCTTACCATCAAGGACATATTCCACAGTACTTAGTGGGGTTGCAGGGTTTAGAACAACTCCAGCTTTAGCACCCAAACTCTTAATCTGAACCAAAAAGAAAGGATGTGGAAAAGTGAACACATGAAACCATGATAATGCATTCGATATAGGAGACAAAGCACATGAACAAATGAATCAAACTCAGAACAAATAAAGGCAGAAATCTCCTTTTCCGACAATGTTAACACTTTACATGCAAAAGCAAGGTTGAAATAAGCTACTCGCTCTAGTTATAGCAGCAAAGGTTACAAATTTAAGTTTTCTACAAAGTCCCAAATGTTCTGCTAGTAAATTCTCTGCCTTAGCTTTGTTAATCTGACAGTGTTGTTCACCAGTATCTCCACCTTTTGCAGGCAAAGCTATTGGCATTAAGTGTGACGCACACTCTTTGAGAATTCACTAATAACATCATTTTTTCGTAAGGTAAATTACAATAACCCTTTCCAAGAGTTAAGACTTGCAACTCCACTGTAAACAGTTTGAACCATCAGGCCAGGGGGAGGTGTTGAACATTCTATGTCAAGCGGTTGTCCAATGTCATAGTGAAATGCAATTATTGTAAAAACTTGTCCCACATTGAAGATGTGACAACGAAGTTTAGTTTATACAAATCACAGCAGTGTCATACTAGAAAAAATAGCCCTTCTATTTTCTTTGGCCTACTAGATTGTTGGGATAGTGACTTGCTGGAGATGTCACAATTATGAGCACAAAGATTTAAGATTTTGAAAATAGTGCAAAATAACAAAGACACATAGTGGGAATGTACTTGTTGGACTGCATTCATCTAATGCTCTGCATACTCTACAATGCCGGTGCATTGTGCTTTGGACCATATTGTTAAACATGCAGACATAATGATCTATGGAAACCTTCTGCATCACCCATTTTCTTTCCACAAATATGAATTGATTTTCCACGTAAACCCAACTAGTGGCACGTACAAGCACTATGCCCCATAAAGCACCTAATCCATGCACCAACCTTTTGCTAGCTCATATGTCAGTGTGAATAGCCCTAAAATCACTCCACATCAAAGAGATCCTCAAGGATCAGGTAAAGGATCAAATATAAGAAGGGAAGGTATGCTCAACCAAGACCATCTCACCATTTCAAAACAGAGTTTCTAGAGCTCATCCTTGCTCCAAGAGACCCCACACACCTCAAACACCATTAGATCTTATTTTGGAACTCAGTGGCTTAAAATTGGAGGGATCTCCCCCACAAATCAAACTATGAGGCTCTCGATGTTCTGCTCGCAGGATGTAACAAAGCATGCCAGCAGACCTACTCCTAGTCATCAAAGAAGAGCAGCAGAGAGAACTGAAGCACCAACATCAGCAAAATGCAATATCAGATGGAAGAGCTGTTAAGGAGGTAGTTAGGTTGTGAATCACAGAAGTTAGGAGATGGAAAAGAAGCTAATGTAAATCACAGCCCAAAAAAGAACTAGTACTGATGCATGAAGGGATATGAAAACAAATACAAGCAACTGATTCCCCTCAACCATTTTCAAGTTCTGTTCCATTCAATTTCCTCTTCTATTCTGTGTTTCCCTCTGCTTTCTTCAGTTTTTCATTGTTTCCTCTCTGTTTTTGCATATTCCAGTTCCATTGTGACTTAGTATCAATTATTATGCTGCACAGGACACCTTCAAATGCAAATCCATTTTTTGCAGTACCACCTAGATTTAACTCATGGTAGACCAGCTACAACACAAAAGACAGGAAGAACTTCAATGAGGTAGAAGTAGAAGGTTATATGATCAACCAATGATAGCAGATAAAATCTATGCAACAAGTTCAAGGAGATAGCAAAATATATCTCACGAATCCCATCATGGAAGGGGAAAGAATTGTCACCTGTCTACCTTATATACTTATATTGCCCAAGGAACACCAATGCCTCACAATTATACAGTGACAGTGATAGGTTGTGGTACAGTATTTAGTAGGTCATTTCTCTTGTTATGTGAAGCCTTTTTACAATATATATATATATATTGCAAATTATCTGGAGGGATAAAAATAAGTGCATGCCTAAAGTTCCATGAGTTCCTCTAAATTAGCAAATGACACATTCTGCAATGTCAGAACTCAGGAGCAAAGTCATTCAAATTATCTGGCAGCAATTACAGGTATAATTTGTTGGTAACTTCTGATAGTCCTTGATCTTCGTTTATCATCCCAAAGATCATTTAGTTAAAATTTAAAAATACTCTTGTGGATGTACAAGGAGATTCATTGGTCACTTGCAGGGCTTCTGCTGAAGAAATATCCATATGCTCACTTTTGACCTTCCCTATGATTTGTAGGAATTCTTAACTTTAAGGTCAATGATTGCATTGAGATGCAATATGCTTAACATTAGAAGAAACTTAATTCAACTGTGTTAAAACTTAATTCAGTAAAGGTATATATACATAAATTCATTAAAAGCCAGGGCCAATGATTTTATTACCCTGAAAATTAAATGACATCAAATGGAGTAAAATCTAATAAAATTGAATATATATAGTATTTATCTTACTTGGTTCAGGGTACGATGCAAATGGATGGTAGAAGATTGTTCACAGTGAACACTAACTATGTCAGCTCCAGCCTTCACAAAGTCTGGAACTCGCTGCTCAGGTTCCACAATCATCTGCAAGAATTTCAGTATCACATTTAATACTGTATTTCACAAGAGTTGATAAAATTCAGGGCGTCAAAAATGGATATTACCAGATGAACATCTAAAGGAAGATCTGTTACAGGGCGCAAGGCATCAACCACAAGAGGCCCAATTGTAATGTTGGGAACAAAACGACCATCCATTACATCAACATGAATCCAATCACAACCAGCCAGTTCAACTTCTTTTACCTAAATTTGTCATTAAGTATTAAAGAAACCTTAATTCACATATAAGATTCCAGAAGCCTTTTGCCATGCGAAGACCTCCCAAGAAAAGAACTACTAAAAGGAAGAACTATATAAACAAACATCCTTGCACATCTGAAAAAGATTTAAGTAAAAAGCTGCACGCTTGTCAGAAAGCGATACCTGCTCTCCTAACTTTGCAAAATCAGCAGAGAGAATAGATGGAGAAACTATAATGTCACTTTTTGAGAATCTATCAACTCGAGATGTTGCCTTCACCACAGTTTGGACTTTCCTCCTATCAAAATGTGAAACAAAAAATACATGATTATTCAAGGGATTCACTGTGGACATCAATAAACAGTGACCGGTTTGTGCAGCTTTCGAAAGCAGCGTCTGCTTGATTCATGTCCCTAACATCCTCAGATAGTTACCTAACCGAAATTTGATCGAATTACCAGTTGTCCTACGAAGACAACTATGAACAAAACTTGCCAGACTTGCTTAATTTTCAATTAGCTTCCCAATTGTTACTTGAGACGGCGATTCTTTGACTACTTTTTTTTTTTTTTGGTAAGTAGCGATTCTTTGACTACACCCATAAAAATTTGAATACAACACAAGAACTTGTTCAATAAGGAAGAATTTTTCAACATAATATTACACGCCGAAAACGCTGGATACCTCTATCTCTCCTCGTCTAGTTATTTATAATTGGTTTTACAATCGCAGCGACTTTACAATAATGAAACTGGAGTAAAAGAGAGGCCCAATCCTCCCTGGTCCTGGAATTTGAGAAGGATCGTAGCTTTATTACGACGATTCATAAAGGTTAATTATGTAGCTTGAACCTGGATGTCATAGCATTATTGCTACAATTCATGACGGTTACATATGTAATTTACCCTATCTTGACCTGCGATGTAGCTGAAGAACTGCGCAGAAAAAAAGAAAGTGCACCAAATTGAAATGAGAAACACTGTATAACCTGGAAAAGGCGACAGAATTAGGATTAGAGAGAAATGGATTGTGTTGGTGGAGCTTAGCAACCACACTGAATCTACTGATCTGAGACTGAAGAGTTGACTGGCACAGTGAACCTGTAGACATTCCTTCTCACTCTGGCACCCACGATTTCCTTCTCCGCTTCTCTCACCTTCCGAGAATTCAACTGAATAAAGGCCTCAAAGATTAGGTGGTGTGGTAATTCTGCTCTCTCTCTCTCTCTCTCTGTTCTCCTGGCGCACCTGCCCATCCGAAGAAAGTCACTTCTATACTCGAAGGAGTAGCCGAAATACAAGGGTGCATCTGTGGAAGACACGTGGCTAATAGGTTTTGGCTGAATTTTCGCTTATCTAAAACGTTTGGCTTCCCACATTGCTGACGATTCAGAGTACAGCGCAACGACTCCCAATACGTTACCTCTTTTTC
>JAODPA010068481.1:0-10202 GCA_025585075.1 Nepenthes mirabilis | reverse complement strand
AGATAATTTAGCTTTTACAAAATAATTTTTGAAATAATTTTGTTTAATATTGTTTCTAAATACAATTTTGATTTTGTGAAGTGTAAATCATTCTTCATTTAAAATTTTATCCAAGTTGTCTCTATCATTACAAAATTTAGCTAAAACTACAAAGATTACCAGCCTTTTTATTTAACAATTTTTTTTGGTTCATCATCACAAACATGCTACATTTAATTTTACTTTTAAGCTTTTTATTTTTATTCATTCTTTTTAAAATATAATATTGATGCGTTTCTGAATCAGAATTATTATACAAATTAGAGAGCCACCTGATTTTCTACGGTGAGTTGAATTAAAGTGGGTTCGATCTATATCTCTGTTAACTAGGGTCCTGTATAAATAACGAACAAATAAGATATTAGAGGATTGACAAAACTTGTTCCCTAATGTATCATCTGATATTTAAGTTAGAAATTTTTCTACGATAAGAAAAAGATGGAGGATGTGAAGGATACTAATGCATGGGTGAGGGGGTTGAGTATTTGTAGCAGGACAGTGCTACGGAAAATGCGCTCGTTGGGCTCGGAGGGGTGTACTCGACATAGAGTGACTCACAAGGGAGGCGCTTGGAGGTGAATGACTTCTAGAATCCTCAAAGTGAGTGGACACTGAAGGGTTATGGGGCCCCTCGACAAATGTGGCTTGGCTGCTCTAAGGCTCGATCACTTGGAGTGATTTCTTAGTTGCTTTTCCTCCCTTTCTTTTTTCTGTTGGGATGGAGGAGTATTTATAGCGTTTGGAGTCGGTTAAGCCTTCATTAGGCCTCATGGCTGGTGACAGCTCCCCGTATAGATCGGCTGAGCTGTTCTGACAATTGTAGGTGATTGCTATGGCAATCATGACTATCTACGAGTATTCTTTTCTTTTTCAGAGCGATCATAGAGGTTGCCGTATGACAATTTCACCTAAGAAGATTTGTTGAGTTATAACTACCATTTTGGGAGCAATGCGTGATCTTAGGTAATATTTTGGGAATATTTGTTGAGTTGTCTAGGGTGGTTATGGCAGGTTTCGCTTACGTATTCGTGCAATACTGTGCTGCTTGTTGGTTAATGAGTTGGAGCTTTAGAGCGGGTGCTGCTGAGCTGTGCTTGCGAGCCTGTCTGAAAGGGGCGATCTCGAGGGTCTAGGCTTCGTTGGACGGACCGGAGTCAAGCTGTCTAGGTCTGTGCGTTGAGCTTGGAGGAATTCCTGACGGGCTGCTAATCCACTACAATTTGAACTTTGGGTCAGCCTACGGTACTGGACTCATCACTAACTCCTCATACTGAGAAGCTTGAAATTTCAACCCCTGATATGTAATGATAGGACATCGTCATGTAGGTCCATAAGTGTGTTCCTTTCCCATAGGTCTTGCAAATTTTTGATCTGTTTGGAAAAATTTGATGCTGATTCAATACTCTACTGCTAGCAAGCCTCTAGCACCAACGTGATCTGGTCGAGACTCCATGAAGTGGTGAGAACCACATCAAAGTATTCGGAGCATACTTGTCCTCTCTTTTCCCATTTCGCTTGAGTGCTATTTAGGGATAGATGTGTCTCCGACTTTCAAACCAACACTTTGATCTAAGCTCGTGGTTGTGTAGGCCCCGTGTTGGCTCCGAACTCTACACCGCTTGGCCAGTGAGGTCGATTAGCACAACAAGGCAAAGGAAGCTCTTCTACTAGCAGCCGAAGAAAAGTTTAACGAGTGCTCTCATTGGAACTCAGTTTTTCATCTCTCTAAGCCACTCCTTGACCGAGTGCACCCGTCAAAACCCAATCCTTCATTTCAAAACCGCTCCCTTGCTGAGTGCACCACTTGAGCCCAATCCTCCATCATCAAATCGCTCCCCTACCAAGCGCACTTTTGGAATCCAGTCTTCTATCACAAAGCCACTCTTCTATCGAGCGTAACATCGGAGTCCAATCCTCAATCTCAAAGTCGTTTCCTAGACTAGCGTACCAGCAGAAACTCAATCTTTTATATTTCTAAGCCGCTTCCTCACCCAACATATTCGGTGGAGTTCAGTCCTCCGTCTTTTAAAGCAACTCCCCAGTTGAGCACACCCAAACTGTGACGGAGCGGATTTTTTTTTCTTCCCGTCAAAATTCTTCCGAAGCTAACTCCCAAGATGAAGAAATCAAGGGAGATGGTCCAGACTTGACCAACACATGCACACGTACAAAGAATGCAAACTTTAAATATGTATATATATTCACGATGCATACACAGGATCATCCAATGCCATGTAATATTCACGGCTCTAATTCTTTTGACATTTCATTTCATCAAACAAAAAATTCTTACAAAGATGCCATTTTAATACCTGGTTATAACCAAAAGTTAATGGCGGAAGTAGATCTATACCAAAATGTATACAAGTGGAAGTATAGTCATTCATGCATAATTTGAGATAATGACATTCAACACTATCAAATTCTCCAAAAATCTTCATCAGGCTTCTAATTCCAAAATTCCTCCTGACTAAGCTTTGTCTATTCTTGCTTGTCCGATATCAATTCTACCATTTCATCTGGAGGAAAAAAATTATAATAGAGTGGGCCAAAACTCAACAAGGTATCAAAAACATGCAATATAAATATGAATGCGATGACATAGAGTTATAGAAAATACCGAAGCTCATTACGGATGCCGATTCCAAAGTCCAAGTCCGATAATAATTTTTCAAAGTTCACTGTTGGATACAAATCTTTAGGGTACAAAATTTCTATACTTCAAAGCTAACTTCCGAAATACAAAGCTCAGCGTTAAAATCCGAAGTTCACATTAAATTGTCTATTTTCGAAGTTCATAATGCCATATCGTTTTCTTTGTTCAAAGGGATCTAGGTTATTAGACCCTATCAGCCAAGGGGGAGAGTAATCAATGGTAGATTGTGTTCACTCCACACAATCAAAGGCCATAGTTCGATAATCATATCCATTTTCATTTCTATTCAAAATCCAAAGTCCATAGTTTGATAGCTATGTCCTCTCTTTACGTCCCGAGGAGGGGCGGACCACGTATCAGTCCATGGACGGAGTTACCATTGATTACCACCGTAACGTTCTAAGGCATGTCGAAAAATCTTATCTAACTGCTTCACAGTTTTAGGTCCGAAACAAAATTCATTATATTTTCAAGGCTAATTTTATAATTCATACAATCCATGCTCCGGCCAATACTCAAAAGTCGGTCAGTATTCAAAAGTCGGTCAGTATTCAAAAGCCAGTCATTATTCAAAAGCCGGTCAGTATTCAAAAACCGGTCAATATTCAAAAGACCCTCATCCTTTTTAACATTCCAGTTTTCGTATAGGATTTTCATGCAAAATAGTCCGATTATAAAATAAACAGAAACATGGGCCGACATATACAAATCAATGTGGAGAGCCATATTCATGCAAGACAATTTCGGTTGTAAAAAGCACATGCTAAACATGAACCAGAGTCAGAAATTTACAAAACGTAAAACTTTGTTCAGATTCATACATGCTTCGAGATGAAACTTATACTTATCAAAACAATACTATAGAAAACAATTTCGAAGTATACTTGCATTAAAACATTATTACAATTTAAACTTGAAAACAGAGGTATACTTGCCTGATTTCCAAATTCTTTCACCCCAACCGGCCTAAAACTCCCCCTTTCTCTTCGCCTCTTACTTCTTATTTCACGGACTTTTCAATTCATTTTTAGATTAGTAGCTCAGTATTCATAGAGAGTGGATTAGGTGGGAGCAAATAGTGTAAGTCACCTACTCGTATTTTCTTTTTCTAGAAGGTCAACGAGGTAGGTAGGAGTGGTTTACCTACTCGGGGTAGTTGGAAGAAGGTCAACCAGGTAGGTTAATCTACTATGGCAGATTTTTAAGATCGGTCCTTAGTCCAATTTTAATCTACTCTGGTTGTTTTTCCATCCTCAAAGCTTCCCAGCATTAGTCCTCACAGAGGGCCAACAAAGCTATCTGGCAATTTCCTCTTCAAAATGCTGCCCGGCAGATTTGGCTTTAAAGACAGGCCAGCAACTTAAGATGTTAGGCAAATTTAACTTCAAGCAGCCTGGTGAGGTGCTTACCAAAACACGCTAGCAAAAGAAGTCCGGCATTTGTTTTCTCAAAAATCGGTCAGCATTTTGCTTCAAAATTTCAGCCTTTTGCCGGTCAACGAAATCAATTTTCGGTCAACATTTCATCCTCAAATTTTCGATCAACAACCATATAATTTCGGTCAACATTTTATCCTTAAATTTTCGATCAACAATCACATAATTCCGGTCAACATTTCATTGCTTAAATTTTTTTTTCGTTTTTTTACAAGGTCTAATTATCATGTTACTTTTAAGATCGTGATCTCACACAAATACTCAATCCCCCATTATATACATCTGCGATACATATCTTGCATTTTATCCATCTTTCTTTCATTGTAGAAAGATTTCTGATTTAAATATCAAATGATATATTGAGAAACGAGTTTCGCCATCTTTTGACCTCTCATTTATTAGTTGTATTGTACAATATCTAGATTTGAAATAACGAGGATTAGACGCGCTTTATTTCAAACCCCAAAAAAGATACTCTATGATGTTAAAATTAGTGTTGAACAAGACAAATAAGAGAAATGAGAAATAAGAAGAAACATAAATTTAGGATAATATTATGTGCCTTGATATTTTTTGAAAAAAAGTTATCTAAATGATGAACTTTAAATATTTTTATACCGGCTAAGTAGAGTGAAATTTGTATTTGAATAAATATTTTTAAAATATTTTGAAATAATTTGCCTTTGGGCGTCTTAATGTTTAGACAAGACAAATCCATGGCTATTATGATCTTCTGTCCTTTTTCTTAACAATCCAAATTCAAATATTTGGATTTCATTCTTAAGGCTGAAATTATCACTACTTTAGGGCTGAAATTTTGGATCAAACGGAAGTTAATTGGCCTTGGCGTCCCAGTCATTCCTTCAGAACCAGCCATAGGATTGAAGTGGGTTTATGGCTTCACTTTTTACTTAATGATGACATTCATCATTAAATTACATCTGCCATGCTTTTGCTCTGCGGAGTTGCCATGGTGGTTTCCGGAGTTGAACGGACGTTGTGCGGCCCTCACGTGCTCACCTGCTCGTCCGAGCTGCTTTTATGTCAAAAATCACTCCAGGCAACCTGCTCACCGGTTGTCTCCCTCGTACCTTCTCTTTTGAACCCTAACCTCTTGAATCTGATCCTTCTCTGTTTTCTTCGTGGCTTCCCGACGACGACGGCACTCTTCCGCCATCACCGGCCTTGGAGTTAGTCAGATTGTGTTCTCCATTGACTTGGAAGTGTTGCGCGCCAGGAATGATATTTCTGCCGAGCATGCTTTGATTCCTCCTCTTCTAGGTGAGAGGGCTTCCGCTCCTCACTGAGGCTTCTTTGAGGGGGCGACATTAGGCTCCCTTGTGCGCGTCCAGCCGAATGGAGCGCGATACTCGGCTTCTTTATGCCTTCTTCAGACGTCACAACTATTTGCTCACCGCTTTCATCTTGAGGGCGATTCTGCGGTTTACGGAGGAGGAAGATTGGATGTCCTTGATTCCCAAACGCGCTGATCAAATCGGCGCTGGTGATCCCGATTCCACCAAAGGTTGGAAGGATCAATTTTACCAACCTGACATGGAGGTCAGTTGAATTCCTCAATTTAGATTCTAGTTGTATTGAATAAGTGAGTAAATCTCTTATTTTAAATTCAGTGATGATCAATAATTTATGTTCCTTATACAGAAAAAATATCATATTTTTTCAATTTACGAATCATAATCTACTATTAAATTAAGAATTCTTAAGAACATCTTATACCCTAAAATACCAATTAATGCTTCAATATTTGAGATCTTTTTAACAGTAACACATTCACTCTTTTACTGTTACAAGATTTTCTTTCGAAGAAAATATTAGTGATTTAAGTACNTCCTAAGTATGACATTTTCCTTTTAAAAATTTATATTTAGTTGTAAGCAATTTAAATTACCCGTTCATGTCAATGAAGGCATCAAAAAAATCATTATAATTATTTTTTTTTCTTTTTGATTTATCTCATCATTATCTTTGGGTTGAGCCACATTTGAGTAATTTTTTATTCTTTGATATGTTATTCATACAATCCATTAAAAAAAGTTAAGGTATTCTTCCCAATGGTCCAAGAGCTTTATTTTTAATAGTGTTTTTCGAAAACATTTCTTTTACTTTATCAAATTTCAACAAAAAAAAAACTCTGATTTGTAACATCTATATTTCTTACATCCATAGCAAATGTGACATTTTTTCTATTACTTACATTATGTTTAAAATTTTTAATTTATTTTTTTCTTTTAAAAATATTCTAATTACCAAAGTCAAATTATCATTTTTATTGTCATCTTTTAATAATTTCAGAAAGATTGGCTTTATATCTTCCTCTTTATTTTCAGACCTCTGACTTGTAGCTCTTCTTTCATGAGTGATTAATGAACTCTTTCATAAATAACTTATTTAAATCCTTTCCTTCAATAATAATCATAAAAATCTAAGAATTTTTTTTCACCTAATTACTATTACATAGTGACTTCTCATGAGCAGTTAGCCTATTAACAATATTCATAAAACAAGATATTATTTCAATAACAGACTCATATAGTAACAGACTTATATGACTTTATAAAAAATAATTTTTAATCATACATGTGAATATTTATTTTATCCTTTTTGACTTGATTAGCTTATTCATGTTTAATTTTAAGAGTTTTCTAAATTTCACAGACAGTTTCAAAGATTAGAACACTACTAAAATAATTTCTGTCCAAATCATAATAAAGGGAGTTTCATTACTTTCAAATTAGCAATAAAAAATTTTCATTTCATTATTATTCAAGTTTTCCATTAACTTCATCATTGGTGGTAGAGTTATATTATTTGTTCAATATACTTAATTATAATAATTTTTTTTTTAATTTGATTGTAAATATAGTCTCATTTCAGTTGTTTTAAGGGGTTTTCGAGTGCTATCCAGATTTTGGTGCCACATTACCCAACTCCCTGTTTGGCCTTCGGTCACCTCTCCTTCCCCTACTAAGAGAGGAGGTCAAGCTGCCTTCTGAGGCAGCTGCTGCCCTGAGCTCTCCTGCCATATCTTCTGGGCATTCTCTTAGTAGAGTGACCGACGCGGTTCTTCTGTTACTAAGATAAAGGCGGCAACCAATTTTGCATGTCATCTCTTGTGACAACCCTTCAGCCTACATCTTTTGTCCTTCAGCCCTCTACGTTTGGCTCTTCATCTTTCTTGGCATCAACGTCTGCCTTTTCACTTTTGTCGGCCATTGAAGGATGTTCAACCGATCCTAGTCATTCGGGCATTTTTCGGGGGGCTTATTGCTCCTCTTGCATCCATTCCTGTAGAGTCCAGAGGCGACATTTTCAGAGTTATTTACTCTTGCTGTTGCCACTTCGGTCGAGTCCAAGGATGCATTGTTCTGAGTCCAAGGGTCCTACTGCCACCATTCCTGGCTGGTCTGCTGTGATGGTGTTTTTGGAGACTTTTGCTCCAGTTACCGCTTCCCATGCAGAGCTTTCGATGTCGGTGTACTCAGGGCCGATTAAACCTGATGCAGCTGTCTCTGCAGATTCTACCGCAATGGCATTTTAGAGCCTACTGTTCCAGACACTGCTGCTCCCATAGGGTCAATGGTAGAGCCAATGGTGCAGAGATCTTCATAGTCATCCTAGAAGTTTCTGTAGAGGTTTTATTAGCCTTTTGCTGTCAAGGTTACTCCCATTCGGTCCAGTGACACGGCTTCTGGTCCTTAAGCCAATAGGCTTATGGCCTCCCGGCCTGGTGCTCCTGTTCAGCTGGATATATCCTCTTGCCCCATGATTCAGAGATACAAGAAGGCTTCGACAGCGGTAGATGTTTCTCAGCTTTCTGCTTTTGTTCACTCGCTCTTTTTGGCCCTATACTGACTCATTCCTTGCCTTTTCAGATGGTGCTGTCTTCCTAGAATTTGGTCGAGAGGCTGACATTTTTGAAGCATGAGGTGAATCATCCTTCTAGCTCAGCTGTCAGGCTGGAGATCATGGAGGCTCTTCAGGCACTGGCAGTTGCGGCCGAGGAGAGGGCTACCAATGCGGAGGTGAGAGCCACTACCACTAATGTGAGAGCCCATGATGCTGAGATGCACATGGATTCTTCAGAGGAGGCAGCTGCAACCGCGGAGGAGCATTTGGATGGATCTATTGCCCAAGAAGAGGCTAGGATATTGGATGCTGAGGCCCATTCTCATACCGAGACTACTGCCACAGAGTCTGAGCATCTTCTACAATAAATTATTGCTGCTGCAGAGGCCAAGGTGGCCGCGGCTTTGCATTCATTTGGAACTAGAACAGTGTATTAGGTTGGATTAGGCCTCTTTTTTGCTTCACGTTAAGCAGATAGCTTTCAGATTTGTTGACGGATCCTTGCTCTGCTGACTCAAACTACCAACTAGGTTGTCTCGACCTGCCGAACATTGATGTCACCAATCCTTCCACGGTGGTGGATTTTAGCGCATGGGGGATCTCCAGTGTGAACATCTCTAGAAGCGTGATGACGAGATCTCTGATCCTCCTCCAGCCACCTATCTATAGTGCTTCGTATATATCTTTCTTTCTGCTGTTGTACAGGAAAATTTTGGTGTACAGATCCAGCATATGCAAATGGAAAGCTTTGTTTTAATATCACGCCTTTATAGTTTCTTGCATGCTATCTTTGCATGAGCCTTCCAGCTAAGTCATTAGGCAATATTTGTGCAAACAGTTTGGTTAAAGGTGCAAAGCCTACATTGGGCATTGTTACATCTTCTGCGCTTCATGCATCAGGATTGGTGGACTCCCGGTTGAACGGTTAAGCCTTCCTCTTGCTTGTTGAAAGCACAAGAACATGAACCTATATTCATAGTTTCCATTTGGTTCCCTTTTCATGTGGTGCCTTGAACACCTGGTTTCCAATAAGAAGTGAGTGGATGTGAGTCGGGCCAGTCTTGAGCCACTACACAATGAAGACGTCATTACTCAAACGGGGTGAAATATGGGAGTTGATATCTGAGATCTTACATCAACTGGAAAACAAGGATGTGTTTTATAATAATATTTATATATCTCCATAATAAACATTTTTCTGGGAAATTCTAAAATGAATAAAAATGTGCGGGTACAAATCCATACTTGTAACTGAAAGCGAACGAGGCATAGAGCTAGGGCCAGTATTCACCATGTGTCATCTTGTCTGCTTTCACAGTCCCCTATTCTTCTTGCTTAGACTTGGTTCTTTCTCGGCTTTCTGTCCGACAAGCATTCCTTTTTTACATGTCCAGCACAACCACACATAGCAAATCCATGTTAGACCTTCAAATTCAACATTAAGTGATTCCCCGCCAAGAATAAGCTGGGACATGAGAGGGCTGTCAATATTAATGTGGATTGCTATCTTGAGGTGTTTAAATCAACTTTTGACCGGTTTCTCAATCAATTTGCCAATTTTTCACAGTGCATCCTTTCTGTAATAGTGAATGGGCAAGAACCAGGAATCCTTACCCACACCACTGCAGGAGCCACCAATTTGTCTGAAGGCCTAAATTCTGGGCTCTATGGTTATTGGAAAATCATCCAAAGCCCCTTTGATAGAGCTTCCATATAGTCATCAAGGCTAGAGAATCTAATTGAAAAATATTTAAACTCAATATCAGTCACCTCATAGCTTCCAACAACTGAAAGTTCCCAAGCCCTAGCAAGTATACCTTTAAGTTCGCCAGAAATAGAGATGGAGAGCCATGTTCCAGGTAAATCAACTAAGAAATCACCATCTTGAGCAATGGGAGTCTTCCATTTCATCAATTTTGTCTTGTTTCGGGCATTTGTTCATAGCCATTTCCAAAAATGTTGGTCACCTTCGGTTGGTGTCGGTGTCAATTAGGAAGATTTCAACGTCTCCAAGCTGGCGGCAAAGTGAGGCTCTTTGCTTCTTACGGTACCTGTCCAGGTCAGTGAGGACTAAATGGTTTCTTGAGCCATCCAGTGTCTCCTTCATTGCTGAGAGGAGGGGTTGAGGGGAACCAGGGGGCGTCCAACGCGACGCCCCATCCAACGCCCACGGGGCCGTTGGATTTGAAATCCAACGGCCCCCG
>JAODPA010068480.1:4851-32746 GCA_025585075.1 Nepenthes mirabilis | reverse complement strand
CTTAAGAAATGTAGTTGGTGCGTATCGAGAACTCGGATTGATGTATGAATTAGAGAGTCACCTTTTTACGCTTGAACGTTCAAATAATAACGGGTTCGGTATTCATAACTCCAAATCTAGATCCTGCACACTATAACAAGATAAATTGGCGGTAAGAGATATACATGACTCGCTCTCCAGTATCCTCTGATGTTTAAATCAATAATCTTTTATTTGGATGTGAAAGATGTAAGGAAATGGATGTGAGAATTTAGAGAGGATGGGGATGAGTGTATGTATGGAGGGTAATATTCCCTTTTGTGTACTCGTCTGGTTGAGTGGCTTTTGTGTTTGTGTACTCATTTGACCGAGTGGCTTTAGTGTTTGTCTCTCTTTCGTCCCTCCTCTTCTTTAGGGGAGAGGGTTTATTTATAGTAAGAGACTTTATTTGGTTGGTTGGTGCTTGAAATCAGTGTTGGTGTATGATGTCACTATGGATCAGTGGTGAGGGGAGTTACTTGTATGTGTAATGGTTGCCTCAATTTAATGGCAAGACCGCCTGGCTATCAGCTATTAGATTGACTCAACCGCCCTCTATGTCCGAATATTAAGCAGTTCATTATGATCTTTTAATGTCTGGTTGTTCAGGTCGTGTCCCTTGGTTTATACGTTTGTGCACTATTGCTTGATGGGCTCGATGGTGTATTTTGTTAGGCTGTCAGTGTTTGGGCCACTTATCTACTTGTATATTTGGTTGGCTTGTTCCTGGCCGTACCCATCACTAGCCTTCAATGTTGGGAGGTTTGAATTTCAATTCTGAACATGTCATTGATGGGATGCCAGCTGTAATTGTGACGGTGCGGTTTTTTTTTTTATAACCTCCGCCAATAACAAATAAAACTAATGCCCGAAATAAAATAACATAAATATCTACAGAAAATCGTGCAGAGTTTTCCCTGAAACCGGACAAAAAATTCATACAAACAATCTAAATTTTTCACAATCTGGACAAATATACAAATAAATAAACTTCCACATTCATTCATCATGCAAATACAGGATCAACAAAATGCCATAATTTTTATGGCTCCAAGACAATATATCCTATCCACTATCTTGGTTTAAAAGGGGAGATGTCAACTAGAAACCCGTACAAATCAAAAATCAAAACGCAGAAGCAAAAATAAACCCATAAGGAAATCTTGCGGAAGCCAAAAACAATAACCCAACATAAAACATAATATGCTATAACTATCTAACTCTTTTTTTTTTCTTTACATAAATTCCATCCACAAAATTGGGTATTTACATTCAAGCTAATCAGACTCCCAAAGTTTTGTGATAGGCTTTGAAGCTCCCAAAAATCTTTCTGGCTAGGCTTTATCTATTCTTGTTCGTCTGGAATCAACTCTACGGTCCCATCTGGAGGGGAAAAACAGAAGAGTGAGCTGAAACCCAGCAATGTACTATAAAAGCATGCAAAGTAAACTTTCCTTATACAAAACATTGAATTCAATGAAGGAATAACCGTGTGAAAATCAAAAAAACATATAGCATATCAAAATGAGGAAAAAAAAACATTAATTAGCCATAAAAACATGTCGGAAGCCTTAGGTCAAATTTCAAACTTTAAATTATTCTTTAATTTCGACTTTATTATTCGAAGGATCTAAACTAGTATACCCTACTAACCGAGGGAACGAATAATCGAGGATAGATTGTGTTCACTCCACACAATCCAAGGCAAAAGTGCAAATCTGATTTCATTTCTCAAAATTTCTAAGTCCAAAATATCTATCCTCCCAATTTAATGCCCCTAAGAGAGGTAGACCACGTATCATTTCATGGACGGAATTATCCTCGATTACCACCGTAATGTTCTAAGGCATGCCGGATAACCTTATCTAACTGAATAACAGTCCTACGTCCAATTTCTTATTAATTTACTTAACTGAAGTTTTCCACGTTCTTAATCCCTTTATCTTAACTCATCATGCCTTAAAGGTCAAATCAAACTCTTACAAATAATTGTTCAAATGGTTCGGAATGCTCTCGGAAAGTCTAACCGTGTAATCTTTATCAGAACTTTAGATAAAATGCGTCCAACAAACTTAACAAAGGATCAAATAACCTTCTTATCACATTTCTCAAAGGATTTGAACCAAACATCCTCAATTTTTCGAGATAGGGTTTACCATAAACCGTCTGGACATAAAACGAGCACAAAACAAAAGCCAAATCATGAAATCGAAGCTATAATTCATCATAATCATATATAAACATAAAATCTAACCAAGAAATTATGAGAAATATGCATTACTTGTGACAAAGCTTAAGGGGTGAGGGTTTTAGAACACGAATATCAAAATAGAGATATCAAAAAGTGGCGAAAACGAAAAACAAAGTTGGAGATACACTTGCCTTCGCCTGATCTATCGTTTTCCTTACTCTGATTGGATCGAAATTGGCGAAGAATCCATTCCCTTTTTCTTTCTCCTCCTTCCTCCTTGCTGCTTTTTGTGGTCGTGCCTTGGTTTCTCTCCCCCTTCTCTTTTTATAACAAAAACGAAATCAGTTGGTGGGGTAAAATTGGTTACACGCTCGAGCGCCCAGCGAGCGCGTGGCGAGCTCACCTGATCTGAAATCTGCACTCGCCAGTTCGCTCGAGCGAGCGGCGTGCAAGCCATCTTCTAGAGCGATCTGCTTTTTTGCACTCGCTGCTGGGCTTAAACTAGCAGCGAGCCCGATACTGCTGCTTGCTGAACTAAGGCAATTCCCCACTTTTTCTCAATTTTACTTATCCCAAATTTAATTATACCAATTTAATTGATAGAATTTGCTATGTTTTAGATACCCATACCTTACAGTAACTTTATCAATGTGTGCCTTTTTCCCAGATATTTTGCTAATTTGGGGTCTTGTTTGGTAGGATTTTATTTTTTGTCATCAATGTTGTGATTCAATATCTTCTTGAGTTGAATGCCCATTGAGCACTCCTCTCGGCTATAAATTGTGGAGTTTTCTTTGCTTTGCATCACGAAGCATCCCTTGTCTTGTCTAGTGGTATGACTATCCTGAGCCAATATGATGCCTTTGATACCATAAGTCAGAGTTGGTGGAAGTTCTCTTCTGACTTTTGAAGTCGGGATTTGAGGAAACTCTTAAAGACTATCTTGGTTATTCTCTTTCAGATGGGAAATCATCTTGGTTTTCCTCTTTTACATCATTCCCAAAACCAGGCCTCCATCGCCATACTAAGGTCTTTGGTTTTATGTTTACACTTGAGGTGACCTAGACAACTACAGTAGGTTTTGGCAAATAATTTTTTTTAGTTGCCTTCCCCCATGGCGCTGTTGAAATTCTTGGAGAGAGGGCTTTCTTTCTTTTGTCAGGTTGTTGTTTTACGTTTTTCTTCTTTTTTACTCAAGTTGTACTTTTGCTGTTGTAAGATTGTATGTTATGAAATGAATCAATGAATAGAACTACTTGAATAATGTTCTCCTTTCTTTGCATGGCTTCAATATTCTTATTTTCTTTTAGTGGTTGATGTGCTTGGATGCTATTTTTCGCATTTCGCCGTTTAATTTCTAGTGATCTGACAATTCGGACCTTTATCAACTCTGTTTTCTAACAACTTAACGTGTAATAATTTACTTTGAATGCGCTATTGGCGCATTCGTAAATCAATTGATTCGACTTTAATTAGAGTAATGTCATGGCCGCCCGTTGCTAGTTTGTTGCCTTGAGAAACGCTATGTCAAGCCATCATTACTTGCACAATGAAGAAAATGTGCCGTTCTGGGCATTAGAGCTGCCTACTATCAGTCTGCTACGTTGGAAGGCGTTGCGTCAGGCAATAATTACTTATAGAGTGAAACAAACATGCCGTAGCACTCTCCGGTACTAGCACGTGTCTCAGTTATTATGGAAATGCACCTCTTTAGTGCCTTTAGATGATGCCATTTTTGGGTTGAATTGTTAGCTATTTAAACTTTGGCATTCTTTTGTTTTTGCACCTTTTCACATTTTATGTCTCTTAAGCCCAATTTGCTCTTTTTTTCTCCTTGTCTTTATGGCTCCTCAAGTAACTTCTAAAGGCGTCATTGAGATCCCATCTGTCCTCACTAGTGAGGATGTGATAGATATTTACGATAGGTTTAATATCCCTATCAGCGTTCCCTTGCAGGTTCTTTCGTTTGATGAGAGAGCTTACTCTCCTTGGTTGCCTTCATCATTATCTACAAAATCCACCTGAAGGAAGGCCTTTGTATTCCTTTTGTAAGGAAATTATATAAGATTCTAGAGGCCCTTGAAATTTCCATTGCGCACCTTCATCCCAATGCTATTAGATACTTTATTTCTCCGTGTGCTTTCCTTCATTGTTGGAAACTTCTCTTAGATGCCAGGACAGTCAAAGTTGTTTTCCGAGTCAATTAGGAGAGCGATCGGATTTCTTTTACCCCCAACAAAAAGCTTAGAATAAGTGGGGGTAATCCAGAATTAATAACGGGTTAGGACTGATATTTTTATATTGCAATCCTTTCAAGCTGGACCCTCTCTAAAAAATGGGGCTTGGTAAATCCTGCTTACTCTAGAGATGTCTTAAAGAATGAGTCTTTTGCGGCTTGGCCTTTGATGGAGCTAATTGAGGAAAATGTCGTGTCACTTCGGAGAACAAATAATTTTTTGACCTGACAGGTGCTTGCTAAGGTTGACTTGGAAGTGAGAACGGAAGGGGAGGCTGTCACTAACATGCCTCTTCGTCGGCTTAAGCTAAAACCGGGAGAACTTTTCATCCGGGATTCTCCTAAAAGGTGATTGGTAGGGCAAATCCTCTCCCATCTTCCTCGAGCGACTACGACAGGTCATCAACGAAGCTTGTGATGAGACGACCACGTTGGAAGCCAGTGAGTCGTCTTGGAGGCCGGCTTCTGTTCATTATTCACCAGGTCGTCCATTTTTTGAAAAGGCGCCCGAATTCATTAAGGGTGATGAGGCTTTATTACCCACTACTTCAAGAATAAATGACCTCGTTGCCAGCGGACCTAATGAACCGGTCGATGCTCCATTTATAACTGAGTAGGGGGTCCCAGTTTTGGTTAACCTATTGCTCGATGAGCCTGTTACCATGCCTCCTATTACTTTTATTACAGAGTTCGTTAATAATGATCAGACGACAAGGGAGTTTCTTGGTTGTAATTCGGAGGCTTCTGAAGAACAGGAGGTTCCTCATATTGACGCTTTAACATTTGGACCACCGGAGGACTCGGGTGCTTTTTCACCTCCCTTTGGGTTCGAAGTCTCTCTATAGCGTCGTGCTTTGCCTCTTTTATGCTGGAGGACTTCACCCGTCTCCGAGCCCAAAACTTCTCCCGGTCCCTCTTTTTAGGAGAGGTCATTTTTTGTTGAGGTATGGCTTGTGGAGTCCTTCGTCCTTAAGTATTCTTTTTGTAACCGTTATTTGTGACTGACTATTTCACTTTGTTTGGCAGTCGCAAGAGTTTGTTCATTTGATTGCATATGGATTGTACCAGCGAGATGCTAAGATTTCTCGTCTGTCTCAAACATTCGCTGATCTTGCCGTACTCAAGGAGATGGAGATCTGGATTGATGCTGCCATTACTGAGGCTGAGCAAAGTCAAGATCAAGCCATTTTCTTAGATAGAGAGTTGTCTGAGTGGCTAGCGAGATCCCGAGAATTATTAGATGAAAATCTATGGCCCTTGATCGGATCGCCTCACTCGTGGATAGGCTCCAGGAGGCTAAGCATCGATTGATTTTAGATGCCAACCTAATCGCCGATCTTCAAGACAAGTGTGCCCGACTCGAAGGAGAGTTGAGGATACGTCTCTGATTAGGAGAGGTTGGACCTTCAAGGATAACAGATTTTGGGACGGATTTTATCGTTATAGGCGGATCCTGTCCTTTGTTGCTCTTGAATTTCTTTTGAGTTACCTTGATCCGAGAAATTTTGGAGCTTCTCGCTGTCTAGACATTAAAGATTTATCGAAGCCAAGTGGGGATCCGTTGCCATAATCTCCGGCTGGCTCCTAGCCCTTGGATAGTCGAGATGTTCGAGCGTATGCAGATGGCAGTACAATTGTAACCTTCCTTTTGTATGCTTGGTTCTCTGTGTTGTAAATATTTATTCATTAATAAATTAGTTAAATTGTGCCAATCATTGTCACTAACATTTTTTTATATGTTGAATATTTTGTTTAACACATTTTTCATTTGTCGATTAGGTATGGTTGCCATAGTTGCTGGGCCTGGTCGGATTCTAATCCGTCTATTGTATTTGTCTAATGGTGCTCATTATTATGAGAGGACGTCGTAGCACTCTAACTAGGAAAGCTCTTTGCTTGTCGGTTAGGCGTGGTTGCCATTGCCACCTGGTTTTGTCGGACCTTAGTACGTTGACCACATTTGACCGATGGTACTCTTTCATGTGGGAGAACGTCGTAGCACGTATGTTCAGAAAGTCCCCCTAAGTTTTCTTTTATTTTTGACGTCTCATGAAGGGGTTGGACTTTAGTTTGCAAGCCCCCTAGGTCTTTATATAATAGTTTACGTCTAACCACCATTTTGGCCGTTCGATTGTTTCAATCGTGGTTTTGACCATGCTTTTTAGCATGTTGATTTAATAGGTGAGAGTTTCACCCTACTTAAAATCAGTCATGATCGTTTGTATTCATGAAATGACATGCAAGCACACAAATGGACAATTAATGTAACAAATGCGTAGTATTTTTATTGTTATCCATATGAGTACATTATACATGCACCCCATATGTCGTGTACAAAACTTACCTCTATCCCACAGGAGTTTATTGATAATATTTTTTGAGGTGGATGATGTTCCATGTTCTTGGGACCAGATTTCCATTCTAAGTGTATAATTTATACGCATCGTTTCGGAGAATTATTTAGACTACGAATAGTCACTTCCAATTTGAGGAAAGTTTATTCCTGTCAGTGATCTTGCCCGTAGCCTCTATTCCTCAGAACTAGATCCCCCACATCAAATTGGCAAGCTTTCACCTTTTTTTTTGTAATAATAAGTGGCTCGTTGCTGGTAAGGCATTGTCCACAGCCTTGTCGTGTCTCAGACTTCCTCGAGCAGATCGAATTGCTCTCTTAAAGTTGGGAGTTGCTTTGTAGGTTGAAGTTTTCAACTCGGAGACTAGGTAGCCTGATTTTTACCTGAATGACCACCTTTGTCCTATAACACAAGTTGAACGGTGTTTCTTAGGTTGGTTCTCTAGGAGTTGTCCGATAGGACTACAATACGGAGGGTAGCTTGTGTACTCAGGAGCCCTCTGTGTTTTCAAATTTTGTTTTCAACCTTTATAGTAAGGTTCGATTCGTTAGTTCCATTTGCCTATTTGTCTGCGAATAGGCAACGAAAATATGAACTAACCTGATTCTCAAGCTCGTGTAGTACTTGGTGAATCTCTTTTCGGTGATTTGAGTTTCATTGTCGGTCATGATTTCGGGAATCCCAAACCTGCAAATGATGCTCTATCGGACGAACTCGATCGTGTTTTGCTCTGTTATTTTTACCATTTGGGAGGCCTTTACCCATTTCGTGAAGTAGTCTATGGCGAATTCTACGAACTTTCTTTGTCTTAGCACAATGGGTAATGGGCCTACTATGTTGAGCCCTCACTGGGCAAACGGTTAGGGTAATTGTAGGGTTTGGAGTTCTGTTTGTTGCTGATGAGGGACATTGCCGTGGGTATGACAATTTTTGCATTTCTTCACGAACTCCATAGTGTCTCTATTTATAGTGGGCCAGTAGTAGCCTTACTGCATAACTTTGAACGCCAAGGTCTTGCCCCCTACGTTTGACCCACAAATTTGGAGATACATTTCACTCAATGTATAGTTAGCTTTGGTTGGTGTCAAATACCACGTGCAAGGATTAAAGTACCCTCTTTGGTACAATTTTCTTTTCATGAGGGTGTACAAGTCTACTGTCCTTTTTATGCACCTGGCTTATTCCAAGTTTTCCAGCAGAAGGCTTTCTTCAAGGTACCTTCTATACGAAGTCCTCCAAGTATCGCCATCTGAAATTTGAAGTATCTTTTCTTTTGAATTTCTGCACCTGGAATCGTGAGGATTTCTCTCATCTCTCTTGCGTATTGCTTAATGTTTCTAGTCGTTGCTGCTTTTGTCTGTTGATCCACCTTCTAGTTGTCTTCCCTCGGGATTTGGTGAATTTTCACCCTATCAAACGACTCGATTAAGCCATTTACTCTAGCTAGATATTTTGCAAGTAATGGACTAGATGCCTCGAAATTCCCGATTACTTGGTTGACGATCAATTCTGTACCGTCGTAAATGATTAGGTCTTTGGCTGAGCATTTCTTTACTAGTCTGAGCCCTGCCAATAAGGCTTCGTACTCAGTGATATTGTTAGTGGTCGGAAATCCTAGTACCGTTGAGTGTTTCATCTTTGATCCATCCGGAGTTCTCATGACCACACCAGCTTCGTTTTTCGATTGGGAAGATGACTCGTCTACGTGCAATATCCACGTCGGTGCTTCTTCATGTTAACGGGAGTCTTCATGCTTCTTAAGATCACTTGGAATCGGGGTTGTTGTTTCTACTATAAAATTCACGAGGGCTTGACCTTTTATGGTCAGTCGTATTCAGAATTTTATGTCAAACTCACCCAATTCAATAGTTCATTTGATCAACTATCCTGACACTTTAGGTTTTTGTAGGATCTCCTTTAACGGTTGATTAGTTAGGACAACGATCTTATGAGTTTGGAAGTACGATTATAGCTTTCTGGCGGAGCGGAGCAGTGTTAGAGCGATCCTTTTGGCACACGAGTAACGAGTCTCGGGGTCTATTAGAATTTTGTTGACGTAGTAAACCGGTTGTTGTACCTTGGACTATTGCCTGACCAAAACAGAGCTTAGCGCTGTATTTGATATGGCTAGATAAAGGTTTAATTCCTCACTTTCTTTCGAAGAAGACAAGGGTGGAGGGTTGGCGAGATATTCCTTTAGTTCTTGGAAGGGTAGTCTTCCGTCCATTAGAAACTGTTTGCCTTTGTTCCTCTCAGTGCTTTAAAGAAGGGAAGATACTTCTCCATAAATTTTGTCAGGAATTTAGAGAGTGCTACGAATCTCTTGATTAACCTCTGGACTTCCTTCACAGTTCGAGGCGAGTTTATGTCTATGATTACTTTTATTTTTTTAGGGTTCGCTTCAATTTCCTGGCGAGACACTATAAACCCAATGAACTTTCCAGAAGTTACTCCGAACACGCACTTTGTTGGATTAAATTTTATTTGGTGTGCTCAGAGTACCTCGAAAGTTTCACCTAGGTCGCGAATATGGTCGTTGGTGATTCCACTTTTGACTAGCATGTTATCCACATATATCTCCATACTCCTCTTGATTTGTGCTTTGAATATCTTGTTCAAACTTCTGATATGTTGCTCCTATATTCTTTAGACCAAAGGGTATAATTTTGTAATAGTATGCCCCCTGGTCGGTCATAAGGAAGGTGAACTCTTCATTCTTGACTCATCAGAATCTGGTTATACCCTAAATAAGCGTTTATGAAGCATAATAGCTCATGCCTAGATAGCGAGTCTACCAATAAATCGGTTCTTGATAATGGAAAACTGTCTTTCTGATATGCCTTATTCACATCGATAAAATCGGCACACATCCAGCATTTTTCATTACTTTTTTTGATGAGTACTATATTCGACAGGCAATTCGGATATTAGACTTCCCTTATGAAGCCTACGTTGAGAAGCTTTTTGACTTCCTCTCTCATGATAATTAGCTTCTCTATGGAGTGGTTCCTCCGTTTTTACTTGATTAGTTTGCATTCTAGATCAAGTTCTAACCTGTGGACCGTTACTTCAATTAGAATCCCAGACATTCTGTTGGTGTCAATGCAAACACGTCTGAGTTTTGCCAAAGAAAAGTCACTAGCTACTCACACAGTTGACCCAACAGAGAGCCTTCGACCTACACGCATTTCTTGAGCTCGTTTGGATCTAGCAGGATTCGGTCAGTTGACTCACCGGACTGACCTTGCGGTAGAGTTACTTCGTCTCAGAGGTCAAACTCCTCGATCGGCTGGTTTGCAACTGTCTGATTGATTTGAGATAAGTAGTATGTTTAGCTGGTGACTTCGTTGCCTGGGACCTCTCCGACTCCACATGCTGTCATGAACTTCATCCTCAAATGAGGTATGGACGCCACTGCTTTGAACGCAACTAAGCAGGGTCGGCCCAATATTGCATTGTAGACTGAAGGTAAGTTCGCTACTAAGAACGTGAGCATTCGAGATGTTGCCTTTGGGTACGTTCTTAATGTGACTTCCAATTGAATGGTTCCTTGGACCGGCATGCGTTCATTGTCCAACCCATATAGGGGCTCCTCAGCCGGTCTAATTTGGCTTTTTTCAATCTGAGTTTAAAGTAGGTATCAAGGTAAAGTATATTCCTAAAACTTCTATTATTAACAAAAAGTTGTTTCAATTGGTAATCAAATGTACTGTTTGAAACGAGTATGGATATAACAAGAGGGTTGGAATGGAGAGTTACTATATGAGTCATATTTTTGTTACTAAAACTAATGGTATCATTCCTTGCTTTTAGCCTCTATTTTTTGCTATTGGAAGTTTTCTCAAGGTGGTCTGGAACTTTATTTCTATGTGGTCTTACTGATGCCATGTTTACCTCTCTGGCCGCTATCGGATTGCGTGGTTGTTCTTACTGCCTTAGCTCGTTGGGATTGGTGCTTCTAGAGGCTTGCCCCGGGTCTATTAAGAACTTATTGAGATATCCTTTCTGAATGAGGGTTTAATCTCTTTCTGCAGAGTTTGGCAATCTTCGGTGTTGTGACCCGGAGATTGATGGTAAAAACAATACTTGGATTGATCTCCTCATTCTAGGTTCTTGTGCAATTTGGGCCACTTCAAAAACCTATTGTTCCGAATCTGTATCAGGATATTCGTTTGGGTGTCATTCGAATGAGTTTGTACTCCCTTTTGATGCTCGGTTTCATCATTAGTTGTTTCCTGGAATCTTAGGTAGTGGAATTGTCTCTGTTCCTCTATTTTATGCCAGTCGATATCAGATGGTGGTCTGCGTGCTCTAGCCTCTTTGCCTCATTGGCTTCTTCTCTGGCGATGTATGTTTGGGTGATGGTCTCCACTTCAAGAAATGTCTTGATCTCTTATTGAACCAAATATTTAAAAAATTCACTCAACTGCACAGTGGCCATGAAGGAATTCAATTTCACCTCATCAGTTAACTTTGATATTCCTTGGGCCTCCGTGTTGAACCGGGCCAAGAAAAGCTTCAGACTTTTGTTTGGCCCTTGATGAATGCAGATGAAGTGTCACGACTACTTTTCTTCCGTTCTGTTGGATGCGAACTGCGATAGGAAGTTATCAGGTAGCTCCTGGAATGTTCGAATTGAATTTGGTGCCAGCTGGTAAAACCAAATTCGGTATCTCCCTTGAGGGTTAGTGGGAAGTAAAGACATAAGGTCAGATCATTTAGACCCTGGAATCCTAGCAAGGTATGGAAATGATTCAGATGGTCCATGGGATCAGAATTTCTGTCGTAAGGCTCTAGGGTTGGTATTTTGAATTTGAAAGGGGGTTGATGCATCTCGATCTCCCTCATGAAAGGTAATTTGCCCAGGTTGGTCGAATGTTTGCCCGTGCTTCATTAGAATAACTGCTGCTCAATCTTTCTAATCCTCTCCTCCACTTGGGAGGCGGACGCAACCCTCTTCTTGTTGAGAAATGTCCTCAACTTCAAATAGTTCGGCAAGATGTGCAGGACCTATTGGCTATGGACTTATCTCAAAAGAGTGCTACATGAAGCTTTTTCTTAAGCCAAAGGTTTCTCAACATCTTGGGAACAATGCGGGTTTTGTCGCTTTCGGCTTTCCTCCCATGTTCTGAAATTTAGTTGGCCTTCCGGCCGAGTCTGAGCTCTTTCACTCAAGGCTTCTCGAGCGTGTTTCGAAATCTCCTCCTTGGTTGGTTGCCTTTTCCTTCGGTTCCTCTTTCTAAATGTAGAAGTATGAAAGTTGGTGGATGGAGGCCACAGTGGGTGTCCCTCTAACCTACTCCAAAGGGTCTTGACGACCTTGGACATTGAGTCGACCTGGGCCATCAACATTTCCACATTTACATTTATGGTTAGACTAGCATTTTCATGGCTACCCTCTGTCGGGTCGTCGCTATGAGAAATGATGTCTTTGGGTGATACACTTGTTTGGGTCTTGGTGTTGGCTGTGTTCTCTCTTCTCGATTGGGTGACTTAATTATCGTGTTCTCACAAACGGCGCCAATGACTCATCTCAAGAACCTGAATTGATGCACGAATTAGGGAACCGTCTTGTTACACTTGAATGTTCGAGTAATAACGGGTCCAGTCTTCGTAACTTCGAATCTAGATCCTGCATACCACAACAAGACAAACTGGAGGTGAAAGGTATACGAGGCTTACTACCTAATATATTCTCCAACGTTCAAATCAGTAATCTTTCTATTTGGATATAAAATATTTAAGAAAATGGATGCGAGAATTTAGAGATGATGGGGATGACTGTATATATGGAGGACAATACTTCTTTTTGTGCATTCGTCTGGTTTAGTGGTTTTTATACTCGTCTGACTGAGTGGCTTTTGTGTTGGTTTCCCTCTTCCTTGGGGGAGAGGGCTTATTTATAGTAAAAGGTGTTGTTTGGTTGGTTGGTGCCTGGAATTAATGCGGGTGTATATGTCGTTTCGGATTAGTGGTGAGGGGTGTTACTTGCATGTGTGACGGCCGCCTCAATCCAATGACAAGACCGCTTGACTATCAACTATTGGATCGACTCAGCCGTCCTTTTTGTCAGGCTATTAAGTAACTCATTATGAATCTTTAATGTCTGGCTATTCAAGTCGTGCCCATTGATTTATGCGTTTGTGCCCTATTGCCTGATAGGCTCAATAGTGTTTTTTGTTAGGCTGTCCGCAGTTGGGCTACTTATCCACTTGTGCATTAGACCGGCCCGTTTCCGGTTGTACTCATTAGCAGTCATAGTAATTACTATGAGAATCATCATATTAATTGGTATAAAAGGCTAAAAGTGAGGTCATTTTATCAATATTTAGTATTAATGAGAATTTCCACATTAGCATAGATTATTTAAGTTTGATGAATTTAACTCAAATGAATTGAGCTAATGTTTCTAATAAAGCAATATTTGTTGGTTTAACATCCGGTATGTGTAATGCAATTTAAAATATGTATACAGGTGTCATTATATATAATCTATTATCATTAAAAACCACATTTGTTGTGCATTATATATAATGCAATTTAACATCCGGTACAGGAAGTGTAGGTTTTTTATGGCTTTTGGTAACTGTGAAAAAATATTGCAAATTGAATTCAATCAATTTGTTTATTATACATGAGTATGCTAAGTAAATTTAACTAGTTATTTGTTTATTTAACAAATTTAATTCCATGTCAAATGATTGACATTTTGCTAACATATATCAATTAAGTATTAAGTTGTAAAAAAAAATTTACGTTTTTATTAGAAACAACTAAATGTGCTTTTTATAAAAATTATGGTAATGGAAAAGGAAAAAAAACCGGAGAATAGAAAGCAGATAGCCGTTTTTCTAACTAAACAGTATGGGGGTATTTGGCCCTCAAAAGGGATTGAGGTTTTAGATCCTCTAGAAATCCCTAAATGGTATAGACATGTTTGTAAAATTCTTTAGGAAGTCAAATATGCACTTAAACAGATAAAAATGGTAAACAAGTACGATCGGATGGTGTGCCTTCTGACTTTTGGAAATATTTAGGGGATCATGGGGTGATTTGGTTAACTAGTTTATGTAGTATTATTTTGAAAGCTAAAAGAATGGCAGAAGAGTGCAGAATAAGCAATTTAGTGCCATAAATGCAAAGTTGTAAATGCAGAATGAATGGTTGGTTTGATTGAATGAGGCGAAATGCAATTTGTGTGGTGTGAATGAAGAGAAAAAGGCAGGATAATAGTGTGTAGAGACAAATATAGAAAGGCATTTTGGTATCAGATTAATTAGCCGTGTGTTACGGGCATCATCAGACATCCTCAAAAACATTGCCGCCGCATCAACCGATTACTATCAAATAAAGAAGTGCTCGGGGCAGCCTTCCTCATATTTGGAGATTATATTTAATTTAGGGATTGCACCTGAATTCAGTTACACTTCCCCTACACATGCTTTCCTTTATTTTCTGTCTGTTTTGATTTCTAGTGTTCTGTTTTGTTTGTTCCTCCAGTCTGTTAAATTTAGGGTGTCTGTTTTGTTTTGTTCTGTTACTAGCCACGACGTGGGCTGCCCATACACTGTATAAGAAGTCGTTCTTGGGTATTGATATGCAAGAAGATATTTCCCCTTTTTCCACTAACTCTCTCTCTCCCTATCACTATCACTCTGCATCCCCTTTCCNGACGGCTCTCATTTTCTTATCATAAAAAACATAAATTTTTTATTTTTTATTTTTTTAATACTTTTTTTTTTGCTTTTGATTATAAAAACATATATTTTAATATTTTTTATTTTTAAATTTGACAATTCTTTTTTTTAAAAATGAGAATCATCGAATTTTAATTCGACGACTAATAAAGGAAGGAGTAGGGTCCTTCTCCACGGGCGAGAAGGACCCCCTGAATCCAGTTTATATCCCCTAATATGCCATGGTCGGCAATTAGATAAATCTCTGCCGATCCTTTTCGATATTGTGGCTGCCGCAGCCTTCGTTGTCTGCACTACCTCCGTTGAAATTGAATTGGGAATCACGTTGGATGGGTGAAAACTATAAGTACATAAAATAGCCTGATTCTTTAATTCTTCTCTCTCGTTAGATGGGTCGATTGCTGAGGTATCGTGTTCGAGAGCTAGAATCAAACGCTTTATTTCAAGTACTGTAGGTAGAGCGTTTTTCTTTGCTGTATTTGAAAGTGAGTCTTGAATCTAAACTCAAAAGAGAGCGGTTTCTCATATGTGGAATTATTAATGGGGATTTTTTGGGGGACTGTCGTTGAGATTCGTCACTCCTTATAGCTGAGCCCACTTGTGTATATTCAGTTTCGGGGTATATTTGCCTGTATATAACTTGGTCTATACTTTTTGGCCTTCTGGATATCTTGAGATGTAATGCTGCTTTTGGAAGTCGATTTTTTTTTTTTTTCAATTTTTCGCTGCGCAGTAATCGAATTTGTTGGCATGGAATTTTACAGCCCCTAGACCTTTAGCAGCTTGGATTTTTGCTGTTAAAGCAGCTGTGAAAGTAGGAAGTGAAGATCTGGATGTATTAGAACTGAAGAATCATTTATATATCAAGAAAAAGCTCTGTTTTCAAGCCTAGTTAGTTATTTTCAACTGGGTTTCACTTTATTCATGCTGTAGAGAGAGAGAGAGAGAGAGAGAGAGAGAGAGAGAGAGAGAGAAGTTTAGTGAAAGGGACAAAGTCGGCTGTAATCAGTGGCAGATGGCTTCTGTTGGTGAAGAGGATAATGAAAACAAAGGCAGTATGTGGGATTTAGATCAGAAGCTTGACCAGCCCATGGATGAGGAGGCTGGAAGAATTAGCAATATGTACAGCGAGAAGGTAAAACTGCAATTATTAATATAATTCTTGGAAAAAAAATAAAAATTAGCAAAATGAATGAGACCTGCTATACCTTTTGAAGGCAGTCAATTGTTTTTTGGTTATTTTTCAGCATTAAAAAAAAAAAAATCCTATAATGACGAGTAATCCATCTGGGTAAGAGTATCTTCCCATGCTTAGTTGGCAATCTTTTACGTGAACTGCTATACCTTTTCAAGCTAGTCTGGTATTATTATTGTTCTTTTAAAATTTCTTCGTCCTTTTTAAAATGTATTTTCTATAATCACGAGTAGTTCAGCTTTGGAAAGTATTTCACGGTGCCTCGTTTGCCTATTCAATTTCAAGGTCTTGTACATGAATTTGTTTACTAGTTCATGTATATCAAACCCCTCCTACATGGGATGCCTTCATTTTAAATATAATCTAAAGGACAAGTTACTTATTGTAGAATTTAGTATTCAAGGATTTTTGAAGCTGATTGACCCTTTGTTGTTGCAGAAATTCTCAGCCCTCCTGATTTTAAGATTTGCATTCCAAAGTCTTGGGGTGGTGTATGGTGACTTGGGAACCTCTCCCTTGTATGTTTTCTATAATACATTTCCTCGAGGAGTAACTGACACAGAGGATGTGATTGGAGCACTTTCATTGATAATTTACTCGCTTACTCTTGTCCCATTGTTGAAGTATGTTTTCATTGTTTGCAGAGCAAATGATAATGGCCAAGGTAAACTGATCTTCAACTATCAACCTTATTAGCTTAAGATCTAGCTTTGGATTTCATGGATAGAGTATTTTTCGGCATTCTTTTGGATAAATGGGGATTACTTGCATCAAGTAATCTAATTCCAGTTGATGGAATTATAGCTAAGATTTGGGAGCTTTCTTGAATTTGTCTCATCTTTCTTAAGGGGGGAGATGTGACTATGCAACTATGGTACTTCTGTCATTCATTGTAATTTTTCTGTTAGTTCTAGGAGTGTGTTAGAGGATGAGTCTTGACACAATGGTGGGTCACTCCAATTTGATTTGAAAGTCACAAGTTCAAATCATGTTTTTCTACATTGCAGGGATACGATTGCATATATTTGAACCCATAATGTGCCTCATGCATTGGATTATCCTTTATTTTTAGGAGTTTTTGATGGGGAGACTCACTTGCCACGATATTGTCAAAAGTTGGGCACCCATGTGATAGTCCAATCTTGACTGGCTTACTGAGGTGGCAATTTGATTAAACAAGCTATTGTAGACTGGGAAGAAACCGTGTCTAGGCATTTGTGATGACTAAGAGCAAATTTGTAGCTGTATGACTGGTTTATGATTCTAGTTTTTCTGATAGACACGTTGAATTTCTGGGATAGTATGTCATTCAGTGATGTCTGATTTGGCCCCTTTTCAAGCTGAGAGAGGAGGGGTGATCCTTACTCTTGATGTTGGCGTCAAAAGCTGGATTCTCCCAATGTGGCCTTCACATGCTGAGGTGGCTATCTTGCTAGGCAAGTTTGTGAAAATCAATTAGAACTTAGGAACGTGTGGACCATGTGGGTTGTTTGCTAGCCTCTGATTTGGCCACCTGTTAGGCTGAGAGAGGAGGGTAATCATTCCCTCAGTCATGGATCAAGAAGTGTGATACATGTTTTCTGTTGTCCTTGTCAAACCAATTTTCATTAAGACTGAGAAAGCAAGAAGTAGGGAAGAACCATTGATAAACTAAAATAGGGAAACTTGGTTTCCATGGATAAGTGAGAAGCAAATGAGAAATTATGCTTCACCTTTGTTATTGGAGCAATTATTGGTTTGTTCAAGTTTGTGCAATCCTCTTGAAAGCTGCTATGGCATGTCAGCTGCAGTTTCCATAATTAGAGACAATGAAATTAAGATTTTTGTGGAAGTGAATGTACATAGCTTGTATTATGTAGAATTCAATGCAACATAGTCTGTTGCGAATCGCTATTTTATTTGCTACCTTTTTGGGCTGTTTCTAGATCAATATCTAATGATGAGATCTGATCAGGATAAAAGACCAAACTAGTGTTTAGATGCTGATCCTATCGTGTTTGGATATACCTATGAACATATATGACAGCATGGAGATTAGGGTTCTGATATATCCTTTATAATCAAGAAGGGGATCACTGTACATGTAAGCTAGTTTAGTTGTATTATTTGCATCTTTTTAATAACTTCATGTTGAGGATCTGTGCCTAATATGATTATTCAGATTGTACAGCTTTACCAAAAAATTACTTACCTTTTACTGAAAGGTCTGATTGACCTAAGAAATAGTTATAGATAGTAGTTATTATGAAGTGCCAAATTCCCAGTAATATATTTTAACAAAATCACTTATATTTTAGCATTAACAGACTTAACAGTACAAACATGTCAACAGGTTTCCCTTACGTAATGGGCCTTAGTGCAATGGTTATGTTGTCGCCATATGTCTAGTGGTTATAGATTCAAGTTGCGAAAACAGCTTCTTGCATATAATACATAATAAAACCACATACAATAATCCAAAGTGATCAAATCCTTCCCCAGACCCGTGCATGTTTTGTGCACTGGGCTGCCCAAAGATTTCTGTTTTATGTCAATTATATGGTATGATTTATACTTCATAAAGCACCAATTGTTAACTGCAATGATAGAATGTATCTTCTGTTTCCCTCCTCCCTGTTTCTCCCCTCTCCTTTCTTATATTTCATCACCTAATAACACTTTTGAAGTATGATTTCAACTTCATGTCCTCTATGCTAGTACACTGTTGAGGCTGCCATGTTGCTACTTCCTGGCATTGACGGGACACTGTTTTTTGTGATTTAGGTGGAACATTTGCTCTGTATTCACTGCTTTGTAGACATGCGAAAGTGAATACTATTCCTAATCAGCACCGGACTGACGAGCAGCTAACAACATATAGCCGTAACACATTTCCTGAAAATTCATTTTCTGGAATAACCAAGAGATGGTTGGAGGGACATGCTTCAAGGAGGAATGCACTTCTTATCCTTGTTCTCGTTGGAACTTGCATGGTAATTGGGGATGGAATTCTCACTCCGGCAATATCAGGTATGTGGCAACAAAGTCTTTGTTCCTGATTTAAAATTCCATTCGTAGGTCGTTCTAGGAAACAGATAAAGGTAACCACTAGATGGCCAACCCAGTTCTTAGGTGCTATCTTAGGGAGAGTTAAAGGACTAGTGTAGGACAGTAGTGTTAGATTGGCTGATTGAACGATATGAATTCTTTATTGGGAAGGGCATGGAGATTATGGATATGATGATTCGGAGAAAAGTTAACACCATTTATCTATAGGAAACTAAGCGGGTAGGTAATTGGGTGGCATAAAGGCATTATATGCTTTGGTACATTGAAGAGGAAAAATAGAAACATAAAAATGGTGGATAAATTTCTGATAGATAGTCAATAGATGTTGTAATAGTTGAGGATTAAATCATGAAAGCTAAACTGCTCTTAGGGACAAGATAAGTAATTGTTATTAGTGTCTATGCTCCTCAAATAAACTTATTCAATAATATTAAAATACAATTTCAGGAAGATTTAGATGGTATGCTGCAAATGATAGGTGTGGATGAGAAATTCTTGTAGGAGATCCAAATGGTGCATAAATGGAAGGATTGCGAGGGGTATGAACAAAAATGTGGTAGTTTTGGTGATGAATCCAATCCAGAGTCTCTTATTCACGGTGGAGTGCTTCAAGTGGAATCTGATTTCATCCCAGTAGTCAAACTCCTTCCTCAAACTCAGGAGATGAAAATTCTAAAGCTTTCTTTCCCATCTCTTATTCTAGAATTTTTTCTTAACACGAAAAGTAGATTTATGTTATACTGTAACGATTGTAAATTAATTCACAGGAATAGTCTAAATAATTAACATAGAAGTTTTAGTATTGGATATGCGCATTGAAGATGAAATGTTAGTGTAAGAGAACTTTATGGTGAAACCTACGGGAAGAAAAGGTAATAAATTTGGGAAATAAAATTTTGAAAGAAGACTTGGTAATTAAAAATAATGTATGAAAAAATATGGATAGTTTAACAAGGTTATATCAAAGAATTCTTGGGATAATCTGATGGAAGAATTGATGGTGGTGGTAAGGAAAGTTGATGGTTAGACAAGGATGTCCAAATGACAAAGGAGTGTTATAAGACATGGCAATTGTAGGAATAATAAAAATATTAAAATATACAGGGAAATAAAAAGAGTGAAAGCTAATTGAAACTAAATTTAAAACATATTTCAAGCTGAATGGTATGTTACAAACGAGAGAGGGAGAGAAATGTACTAACTCTCTATGGAAAGAGAAAGATGTAGGGTCCTAAGTAATATTAAATGAGTAAAAGCTGAAGATGACGTAAAGAAAGACTAATTTCGTTAACTTATTTAACAAATAAAGGGTACAGGCCTAAATCTAGGAGCTAGTGCGGAGGAAAAGATTAAAGGCCTATTCAATAGTGTGGCTGTTTTCTATAATATTTTTGTGGAAAACAGAAAATTTAAGAAATGTGTTCAAGTTGATCTGTTTTTTGTTTATAAAACTGAAAAATAGAGTCTAGTGTTCCAATTTGAAATGAAAATTGGAAACTCAGACAACATCTTAAATAAGTTCTCAAGAATTTTTCATTAGCTATAAAGCAAAGTTTTTTGTAA
Source organism: Nepenthes mirabilis (assembly GCA_025585075.1). Classification (NCBI taxonomy): domain Eukaryota; kingdom Viridiplantae; phylum Streptophyta; class Magnoliopsida; order Caryophyllales; family Nepenthaceae; genus Nepenthes; species Nepenthes mirabilis. The sequence goes on along the minus strand of JAODPA010068480.1, from coordinate 12,444 downwards.
TTTTTTAAGTCAGACCTTTGTATTAATATTTTAAGAATTTATGACTGTAGAAATATTGTTCTCCACTCTCTTCATCTTCGACTTCGATTTACCAGTTGTCGCCGTGAAGCATGCATCACCATGCTATGAAACTTTAAGTAAGAAAAGGGTAATTAGACAAAGATGAAGACAAAAAAAAAAAAAAAACTGTCTGAAAAGCAATCTAGTTTCATGTCAAGGTGCTCGCTCACTGTAAGTTATAGTGGAGAAGATTAATGTGGAAATTTAGGAAAAAGAAGAGAGATTTAAAATTGAAATAAAAATTTTACGAGATAACTATTTGATTGGGTATGCTTTATTGATCAAAGTGATGGACAATTAAAACATAAGACAAGAACACACGTTAAACATGAGGAAATACCAACAAGATTGAATAACGACACAATAATAATCAATGTCATTCTGGAAAATGTGAGATGCAATAACTGAGCTAGGTAAACAGAAATACCAATTAGATAATCAACGAAGCAAGAATGCAAAATGAAAATGTTGTGGAGTTAGAATATTACGATGAATGAGTGGGTTACCCTTTACTATAAGATAAGAAGTAGGCATATACTCAATTGGAAATCGCACATATGGATTGAAGAAGAGGGAAAAATGATTAAGATGGTTTGAATATCTAAAACATATGTCTAATGAAGTGCTAATGAGAAAGATTTTTAGCTGAGGTTAGAGGCAAGAAGAAAGACATTAGTAGTTCTAGAAAAACTTAGAGGAGGTGAAAAGGAAGGATATGAAATATGTCTACCGTTGGAGGATGTTGCATTGGATCGAGTGGCATGAAAGTCATATTCTTTTAACAACCCTATTTAGTGGAACTTGAGCCTTTGCTAATATTGATATAGTTTTTCATCCATGTATTAAAAATTTTGAATTGCATTAGCATGACCGTCAGTGGGTTCTTTGTATTATTTAAAGAAGTGATTGTGAATAATGTAAACAGACAGTGGCCCGGTGTATGTAGTGTATGTTCTAATTAGGACAGCTATGTGCATGATTGTTCTGCATTTGCAAGTTCTATGGAAGGTCAAGATGTATACTGTAAAGACCGCAATTCCGAAAACCAGGAAAGTAATTCGGGACGACTTATGTAATTCAGATTATGATGAAATTAATCCAAAATAGTCTTTGACGAATATACTAACCCCCTGTCTTAGTTTTCTTGTATACTCATGCCCAATTCCTTTAATTTAAGTTTAAACATAAAAGCCAGGAATTCATTCGGGATGTGTTAGGCAATTCGGATTTTGAGGTAAATAATCTGAGTTGATCATTAACAGATAGACTAACTTCCCATATAGTCATTTCCCAAACCCCGACACCCGATCTTTTAAATTTCTATTCAAACCCGAAAGCCAGGGATGTGAATCTGGAGATGATAAGAAATTTGATTTGGGACAAAATTAATACTAGATGATCTTTAGTGTCTATACTAAGCTTCCATGTTCTAAATTTTCACAAACACATACCTGAACACATTGAAATAAATCCTTCAAGATAATCGGCAAAATGGAAAAATTTAACAACCAAGGGGGCCTTATACTTAGCTGAATCCTAAGAATTCAGCATGAAATTTGCTACAACACAAAGTAGAAGCCCAATTTAGCAAGGAGGGGTCCACGTTAACCTCATTTCACCATCCAATTAACATGATATATATATATTTTAGTAAGAGATATACAGCTGTCTGCCTCCCTAATATTTGGACTATTAAATTAGGGGAAGGGGATGGTGGTAGTAGCCTGCTTGGGACAGCAACTGCTTTAATAAGTAAGAGTCAGTAGCAAACGTGGGAAGAGGGGGAATAAACAGCAAGGATGATATGATGACTCAGCCACTAAATTCTCATACTATAAGAAACATGTAAGTAAGAGAGAAGAAGAAAAGAGAGGAAGACGTGGGAGAACAGAAAGGAAAACAGAGAGAAAAATCAGAAGGGAGAAAGAAAACCAAAGACAGCAAGGGTGTATCTGAATTTTTGCTGGCAAGTGTACTTCGACCATTTCCTTGATTGTTGAGCAATTTTTGGCTACTTTCTCTTGAGTATTGTTGATCCAATACTTGCATATGCTTCCTTAGTTATCATAAATTCATGAGGAGTTGTAAGAAAAAAATTAAAAATAGGTGAACCGGCCATGGACACATGATAGTGTCCAAAATCGGGTTCTGCTGTGGCAGTTCCTGATGTTTGCTTCATTTCGACCACTAAATGGCCGAATTAGCCAACGACCAAAACTGGTAAAATGATCCTTATTTAATGAAGTAAAAGTGGAAAAAAAATGAGCCTCTAAATCGTTCAAGAAGGGGTTCAAAATCGGACCCAAACTCGGCTGCAGAATCAGTTTACTGGTTCTGCTGATGTTGAAATTTCAGTTTATGAAATTTAGCCAAACATGTCCCAAAATGGATTGTTCCGGAGTCCGACCCGACTCGATTTGCTAGTATTAGGTGTGTACTGTCACCATGTAAACCGGCGGCCCAAGAAAATATGGGTCGGATACTGAACCGGACCCATGAACAACAAGGGTCTCGCTGAACTGCTTCTTTGAGCAGTTGGGAAAATAATTTTAAATAAAATACACCCCGAACCCAAAATGGGCCAAAATGGTGCCAGAAGTTAGCTAAGGCCTTGGAGGTGATATTCAAGTATCGCCTCATAAAAATCAGATCCAAATTAAATATGATTCGGACCCTCAAAGTTGGAACAAAATCTGTCTGCATCAGCCGATGCTGATGCAGAATCTGTTCTGGGAATTTGATCTGAACCAGTCAATATTTTGACTTGGACCGGCCCTAAACCAAATTTATTCTTAAACTTAAGTCCTTTGGCTACAAGAGGAAGCCCAGAACCGATCAAAAATAGACCCGATTGAACCATAAAAAAATTAGGGAAGCAGAACTATCCTAGACAGTTCTGCTGAAACCCGAATGGGCAGTTTGTGTTGGCAGACTGAACCGGCCACCATCCGATCACCAAACCGGCTCAAATTTTGGCACGAAATAGCTAAGACCCATGTTCATATTGTGTAAAAATTTCTCGTGAAAATGGGCTATATAACTCAGTGAACCGGTCCCTCAAAATCTTTCCCGAACCGATTCAGCTTAAATGATAATTTGAGCTCTTTATTAAAAAGGGTCGAACCGGGCCCAAATTTGATTAAAATTTAACTGACCCAATGACCAATAAACCTAAGAAGGATATTGGGATACTTATAAAAAAAAATTCGGGCGCAAAATAATTATAAAACCTGGTCCCAAGCTTTAACCGAACCGGTTCACATGAACCGGGAAGTTTTCGGAATATGAATAAAATATTCAAGACCTTCCTCAACTTAACTTTCTAACATCAATAAGTATTGAATTAAATTAATTAAGCTCTGGTAAATTAATTGGCCACGAAGTAGATTGAAAGACGCTAAGTATGGAATAAAATTTCATATGCATTTTTCTGCATGTTCAAGGCCTATGAAATATTATATTTGGATATCGTTTGCTATGTTAAACTATATTCGTGAAAGTTTGGAAGGACTCTATGAAAATATGAAAACATTCAGTTACGTCCAGTGACGTTCAGTTAAGTTCTGTTAAAGTTCGGTCATATGAGATCCTTTCAAAGTTGAAAAAGAAAAATTGGACCATGGATCTTTTTTTTAGATGGTGATATTCCCTGGCATGTCTCAGGATATTACAATGAAAAATTACAGAATTGCTTTTATACGGTCTGTCCGTTTCGGCCCCGTCTACCGGGATTATAGGTAGTACCGCCCGCCTCGGGGTGTAAGGAGGAGGACAAGAATTGGATTGTGGAAGTAAGCACAATCTCCTATTTATATATGGTAATATATCTTCTGTATAAAATGCATGCCTTTGTATGTTATGTACACTGCTGAGCATTTGGCTCACTCGCTTGCTATTTTCACTTCCCTTCAAACGATTCTCAAAAAATGATGAAGGACGAATAGGATTAGGAAAGAAGTTGAGGTGGCCATAATTTTGTTATGACACATCTGTTATACTTAGGATGATGAAAAGAAGAAAAAAAAATATATGTGTACTGTATAAAGTTGTATCTTAGACATGTTGTATTTTGATGATAATGGAATTGCTTCCGTTATGATACAGAATATATATTTCCGTCAGATTTAAATTCTTATGGATGTTTAGTAAGCATCTTCTTTAATTTAGACTAATATCATGAATGAATAATATGATATTAGAGTTAGTATAAATTATGGCTAATGTTAGGATCCTGTCTATGATAATAATAATATTAATGATAAGTAAAATGACGTATGACGTGGGACGTCACATATACAGCCTTATCTTTGAATTGCAATGAGATTGTTTTTTTATTTAAACTAGGACTTCTAGGTTATGATAGTAAAACCTTTCTATCACATCAAAACCCTGTAAATTGAATGTGGTTCTCAATGGTACTTTTCATGAAATGTGACACTTCTGTGTATTGCCTACTGGATTGAGAACCAGCCACTATGTTTTGTATGCTTGTTTGATTGTATTTCTAATAGTTTATGGGTATATGCCCTGATATTGTACTCCAGTAGAAAGCGTGGCATTTTGATGCAATATGTAGATGAGATTCTATGATATTGACTCTCATGTCCATTCCAATAGCTGTGTCATTCGCCTGATTCAATTTAAGAACTGGCCCCAAACTCAAACCAAACCCCTGCTTGTTCCAAGGTGCAAATCATAGCCGAACAGGTTCCACATTAATTCAATCAGTTTTAAAAAGCTTAATTTTAGTCTCAGGTTTTTGGGAGTTCAAAACATGTAATATTACTAATTAAATTAAACATAAGAAGCATGCTTCACAAAAGAAGGGCCATGAGTAGTTCAGGCAAGCATCAACTGTACTAGGTTTCTTATATGATGTCTAGCAAAAAGCTTTCTTTAACTCCTTGAAAGTATTTTATTTAAGTTACTTAATTTCTCGGCAAGAGTTTGACTTTATGCAGGAACATACTCTATTAGTAAAACTTAGATCGCTACTAATATGATAGAACTATGGAATGAGTTGATGACCCTTAATAGGTGATGTAGGGAGGGGAAGGTAGGGAAGAGGAAGGAGAGGGGTAGAAACAAGAAAGAGAGATTAGAGAGGTAGAGATAAGAAAGAGAAGAAACCAAGGGAGAGAAGGGGAATGTGGTCACAAACACTTGATCGTATTCAATGTCTCAAAATATTCATCAATATCCTTAGACAATAGAAGTAAGGGTTTTTATATAAAGAACCCGATATCTGAGAAAATTGAAAATAAAATCACCATCAAATAACTCTTAATTGAGAAATATAATCAACGAGAAATAAAATCAAATCTCTACTAAATAAAAAAATCAAATCAAATTTAATTAATAATAAAAATTGCTATAGAAATAAAATCAAATTTAATTTGGAAGGCAAATCAAAGCAAATATTCATCTTGGATGTCCGTATCAATAGGTCTCAGCTCATATGATAGAAACCTGGTGACATTTGAAAATTGAGGATATGACGGTTGACAGAAAGCAAGTGTAATCAGACAAGAGCTGTGATAATTAATTTAAGCCAGATTATTGTAGTGTGGAGTTCTGTTAAGTGGCAAAGTCAACTGCCTACAGGAACTAGAGCTTGTTGAGCAGACTAAACAAGTATGTCTTCTTTCTTAATCATCCTCAGCCTGAGGTTTGATTGAATTTGCAAGCCTAAGAATCATCCCATAAGATGCTAGTCACTGATTGTTGATGGGTATTTGAGTTGTTTGCAAGTTTCATCACTCCTCCAAGGTACTTGTGTATACCTCTCCATCAAAATAATAACACCACTTTGAAGTGATACTGTGACTAGAACTACTTTGACCACCACTATAACTACTACTACCAGCTCTTCTACATCTACCCTAACATTTACGTCCTAGTTCTGACTAACCTTACTTTTTTAGCTTTACAATGGTTCATGGGTTATAAGTTCCATACTGGTGGGATTTACATATACTTGTGGTGTATATATATATATATTTTTTTAAAGTTTGGAATGTGTTTATTGCTTTTATTCTTGAATCCACTTTACCCAATTACATATACAGTGCTTTCAGCTGCTGGCGGAATCAAGGTAGATCATCCCAAGATGAGTAATGGTATCGCCCTTCTCCTTCACTAAAAATTTTCGTTATCTACTTCAAGTCTCCAACTTAAGCATTTGTTCATTTGTTTCATTTTGTTAGCAACACGTGAAATATTGAAGCAACACATGAAATAGGTTTCAAAAAGATCTTGTTCCTTTTCATCTAAGAAGCACCGACACTTTTCCCCAAATAGCATATTAGTATCTGATATGTATTGGATATTAACACTTGGCCGATATTTTCTGACAATTATTGGCATATTCTACTTTTTTTTTTGTCTTTGATGTGCTCTAACACGTTTTGGATATGCTTGGCTATTTTATAATTTAGGAGAAATGGAGTTCTTAATATTAATTTAAAAAATTGGAATTATTCAGTAATTTATAAATAACTATATACCTAAGCCCCTATTTCTTATTTTTTTTCATTACTTAAGATATGATATTGTACAAAGTCTTTATATTCGCTCACTTGTATATCTGTTGTTCTTGTGAATTTTTTAAATGACGAAATAAGAAATATATATTTTTGTTGAGAGTTTAGAATAAACTAGTGTTGTTGATTAATTAGATTCTCATGTTTAAAAATGAAATATCATAGTTAAAGTGCCTCCAAAATAAAATGTTCTTATTTTCAGAAAAATAATGTGTCAGTGTTATGTTGAGTTCCACATTGGTGTCCATATTTCTGAGCTTTTCATGTAGTTGACTCTAACACTCTGTAACAAATTTTCATCAGTTTCTCCTCTTTCCATCATTTCAGTGTGTAACAGTTGCTTCCCCCACCCCCCATTCTTGATGCAGATATTGTTGTGCTTGTCGCTGTTGTGATACTGGTGGGTTTATTCAGTGTGCAGCACTATGGTACAGATAAAGTTGGATGGCTCTTTGCTCCAATTGTCTTGCTCTGGTTTCTTCTAATTGGAGGAATTGGTATATTCAACATATGGAAATTCGATAGCAGTGTCCTAAGAGCATTTTCACCTCTTTATGTATATCGTTACCTGAAAAGAGGAGGGAGAGACCGTTGGACCTCCCTTGGAGGAATCATGCTTAGTATTACCGGTTAAGATGATGATACTTTTATCACTGATGCTCTTCATTAGTCATTCAGTTTTGCTTAAAGCACATAAATAATAGTTCTTGTTTCAAAGTCTTTATGTTGATTGATATGGCAGGAACGGAAGCACTCTTCGCTGACTTAGGACATTTCCCAGTTTTAGCTATACAAATTGCATTCACAGTAGTTGTTTTCCCTTGCCTTCTTCTAGCCTATTCAGGACAAGCTGCTTATCTTATGAGTCACAGCGATGACGTTGTTGATGTATTCTATCATTCAATACCAGGTTTTTTCTGATCCCTAGTTTTTGTTCCATGTAAAATATTTCAATTTGTTGATGCTACTATATGAGTGACATATATATATA
>JAODPA010068479.1:0-10201 GCA_025585075.1 Nepenthes mirabilis | reverse complement strand
GCATCTGAGCAGGAGCACATCCACACAAGGATCCTCCAACGGAGTCTGAGGGTCCTCCAAAGAGTAAACCTCAGCATCAGTAAAAGCCAAGGATGAAACCCTGCTCGGCACAACAACTCCAAGGCATTCCAGCAAATGGCCCCAGCACAGCTCCATAGCAAAGGCCTGGGCACACCCTGCACTCATCATAATCACATGTGGTCCACTTTGCAAGAGCCCACCGCAAGCATCCAACGAGCAGTAGCCTGCCCAGCCCAAAAACTAATACACCGAAACAAGGAATTAGTAACAAAATTCGGGAACATCAGCAAAAGTATTCAGCATTTCAGCAGAGTACACAGGCAGCAACAGCAAAAACTGTCAAACCCAAAACGCCCACAACACCAAATGCCGAGAACAAATCTAATGCTCGTTCTCCCAGGACCCCAACAGCAGGGGCAAGAAAACAGGTACACAGAAAGCACCAATTACTCAGCTTCAAAGGCGCAGCAGATGACGCCAGCAGCCAAACAGAACATCAGCATCAAAATGTTGAGTCGAAATTCCAAATGGTAGTTACCAATCACCAGTGACAGGGCCCGTGAGACACCAATCACCAAAACCAACCGAGTTATTTGACTAGATCAGCAAATCAAAGTACCAATTCAAGGTACAGAACACCAGCTTGAGCCCATAGAGCAGAGAAGGATCTTAGAGCTCCACAGAGTTCAATCCATGACCTCAAAGCACAACCGAATCCACCAATTACAGATCAAAGCCAGGAGCATAAAATCACCCAAGGCCAATAGGTGAAATGGCAGAATCAGTGGCCGGACCAGGGAGGTCAAGCAACCAACAATCCAACCAAAACTAACTACCAGCTCACCCGACGAATCTCGTGCAACAAAGTAGTTCTCAGCCGGCTCATCAGAACCACATCCAGAGGATCCACTCCTGAACAGCACGGCTCCCCAACCCATCTAACAGGAGGAAAAACACTGGGAACGAACCAAAGGAGCCAGCAGAAGAACATACCTTCGTCGGTGCCAGATACTTCGGAAAGCATATAAGACGAACCAAGCGTCAACTAGCACCTCCTGAAGCCAATCAGGAGGGTGAAGGGATTGGTCAATACCAGCCAAAGAAAACGGAGCAAAACGCTTCAGACGAGGTCATGGCACCTGAAGCCCCAAACGAGTCAAGGGATCATCGTTAGGGAACCACAGAGGACCATCGAGGGCTTCACCGAAGACGAAACCACAGAGGACCCAGGCGAATCCGTCCAGTTAGGCAGAGAGCAATCTTGGATGCGCCCAAAATCGAAGCCTATTTTTGGATTCGAAATTGGAAAACGAAGAGAGAATCTTCTCTTCGTAGCCAAATAAAGCAGAGGATGAGGATTAGACAAAGGGACGGCCGGGCGAGGCAACCAGGGGACCGGCCGTGGCCGGTGCCGGTGCCGCCCGGCCAGATTAGCATACAAAAATTATCATGTCCTTTAGTTCAAAATTTTTTTAGTCTTTTTCCTCTTGTCTTGTCTGCTGAAAACCCATGAAAACCATTGAGAATTCTTATCATTTTTAGGGACCAGATGGGAGCGGACAACATCAAGGACGGGTTGTGTGAAATCTCACAACCTAAAGCCGTATCCCCTCATTATGCTCCCCGGGATGGGAGGTAATGCCTTTAACCCGGCATACGGGGCCGTAGTCCAAAAGTCTTATGCCATCCCCTCATTATGCTCCCTGGGGCGGGAGGTAATGCCTTTAACCCGACATACGGGGCCGTAGTCCAAAAGTCTTATGCCATCCCCTCATTATGCTCCCCGGGGCGGGAGGTAATGCCTTTAACCCGACATACGGGGCCGTAGTCCAAAAGTCTTAAGCCATATCCCCTCATTTTGCTCCCCGGGGCGGGAGGTAATGCCTTTAACCCGGCATACGGGGCCGTAGTTCCTTTTTAAACAAAAAGCCAGAGTTCTGATAGTAGGCCGAAGTTCCTTTTTCAAACAGAAGACTGGAGTTCTTTTTTAACAGAAAGCCGGAGATCTCTTTCAACAGAAGGTCAGAGTTCCAAAAAGCCGAAGCTCTTTTGTCAGAGCCGGAGTTCTTTTCTTAAAATCAAGCCGGAGTCCCAAAACCGAAGTTCTTTTCAAAAGGGGGAGTTCTTTTCTGAAATCCGGAGTTCTTAAAAAGGAAGTGATCTTTCTTAAAAATCTGGAGCTCTAAAACCGGACTGACTTTTCTTTAAAAATTCGGACTGCTAAAACCGGAGTGACTTTTCTTTAAAATCCGGATTGCTGAAATCGGAGTGATTTTTTCTTTAAAATCCGGAGTGTTAAAACCGGAGTGTCTTTTCTTTAAAATCCGGAGTGCTAAAAACGGAGTGATCTTTTCTTAAAAATCCGGAGTGCTAATACCGGAGTGACTTTTCTTTAAAATCCGGAGTGCTGAAATCGGAGTGATCTTTTCTTTAAAATCCGGAGTGATAAAATCGGAGTGACTTTTCTTTAAAATTCGGAGTGCTGAAGACGGAGTGATCTTTTGGACGGAGTAATTTTAAAAGCCAAAGTTCATTTTCCTCAAGGGACGGAGTTCATTAAAAGCCGGAGTTCGTTAAAGCCGGAGTTCTTTTCCTTTTAAAAACCGGAGTGACATTCCTTTAAAACCGGAGTTCGTTTTCTTCTTAAAGCCGGGGTTCTTTCTTTCATAAAGGCTGGAGTTCTTTTTAAGGATGGAGTTCTTTTTCTTAAGCGGACGGAGTACTTTTTCCTTAAAAAGGACGGCGTTCTTTTTGACAAAAGGAGGAGTTCAAAAGCCGGAGTTCTTTATTTGTAACGGCCGGAGCTACAAATGTCGGAGTTCTTTAAAATCAAGAGTTCTTAAATCTGAAGTTCTTTTTCCATTTAAAATCCGAAGCTCCAAAAGACGGAGTTCTTAATAACTCAAAGACAAGTAAAAGAGGAAGGAGGAGAGAGAAGCTCTCGCTTCTCTCTTCATTTTCAAATTCCTTTTTTGAATTTTGAACTGCCCACCGCTGGCGCTCGGCCCTCTCGGCCGGCTCCTCCGGTGACCCCCCTCTGGCCGAGCGGCGCCGGAGCCGGCCTCGGCCGGCCTCCTGGTTGCTCAGCCCGGTCGTTTAATGTTTCCCAATTCTTGATGCCTTCGTGTTCTGGACCTCATTTCTGAAGTGTCGGCGTTCGTTAAACTTTCGGCCGCTGCTGTGAAATTGGTTTCTGCTGATTCAGGGTCGATTCCTCATTTGCTCGGTAGGGTTGCGTCCTTGATCTGGTTTCCCCATTCTAATGCGGTTGTAGACTCCGGTCTCGATCTTGGCTCCATTCGTTTCACTCACCTTAGTGGACGATTGGGCCATGTTCGGATTGTTTGTGGGTGGGGTTTTATCCTTCTAAAGTCGAAATCGGCAGCTGATAAATGGAGCTTCCGACGGCTCTCTCGTTGCGTATTGGACCTGCCGCTTCCTTTGGACTGTTGTCCTGCTCTGTTGCGCCTCTGTTTTTGGGTGGTCTGAAGAGCTGGCCTTGGTTCCTCGGATTGGCTGCGTTCCTTCTGCTACGGTGGGGCTCTGGTTGTTGCATTGAAGGTTTGCTTATTGATAACCCTTGGACTGCGGTGGTCTGTTGACCACGGCCAGTTGTGGGTTGCTGTCTCAGTTGCAGGAACTGGTGCTGCCGAAATTCATATGGTGCTGGTATGCTTGCTGTTCTACTTTGGTGAGCTTCTGTTGCAGTCCTTCGGGTCTGCTTTTGTCTGGCTTCAACAGCCTGAAGTTGCAGTTGTTGCTCTGCAACAATTTGCTTGGGATGCAATTAGGTGGGGCAGGTATGCTGGCTCTATGATGCTGTGGCAGGCAACTGATTTGATTCTTTGTGAGATGCTGTCTCATGTTTTAGGACTTGGCGTAGCTGATTGTGCTGGTGTCTATCCATTGTTTTGGAACTGGATTTTGCTATCCAAATGGCATGGGGTTGTAAATGCTATTAGTTTACTGAACCGCGTGCACTATGATGGTAGTATCGGGATGTTGTTGCTGATATTCTGCCCGGTGTGTTGCTGATCTTGTGGAACTTGGTGCAGGCTGAATACTGCTCCTGGTTTTAAGTGATGCTGGCTGTGTTGGAAAGGCCTCGACAGTCATTCTGTTGCTGTTCTATCTGCGGCCCTGCCTGGTGGAGGGCTGTTGATATAGTACAGCGACTAGAATGTGGTTTTGGGTTGGAGTAGATACTTCACCAGCCTGATGATCTAGCAACTGGAGCTCTGCTTAGCAGCTAGTTGACACTGGATGTGGGTTGGTGCTGATTTCGGTTACTGTCTTGATGCTGGCAGTGGTGAAGTGTGGTGCCGATGTTGTTCCTGCTGCCGATGACTTGGCTTCTTTGGCATGCTTGGAGGAATCCGGCTGGAGCTGGCTGAGTTATGATGCCAGTCTCGGGTTCAGGGTGGTGCGTTGGAAGTCTGCTGATGTCGGCTTCCTGGAAGCCACCTGATTTGTTGCTGATGGGATAAGTGGGTTGGACCCGCTGATTTTGCCTAGGCTATAGATGCTGCCATTATGTGTTTTGGCCTGGGGATGGCATTTTTTGTTTCTTTTGCTTTGTTTAGCAACTGCCTTTGTGTGGTTGCTTGTGTAACATGAATTTCAGCATTTTTATCTATTAGTTGGGTTCATCGGTTGTATTAAAATGCTCGGGGAACGCCCTAGCTATTTCGGTTTATCTCTAAGTCGGAATAACACTTGGGGATAGATCCGAACTTGTAATTTTTTCTCCCTTTAATCCAAATCACTTACTTACCAAAAAAAAATTAATAACTCAAAGTCCGAAGCTCTTTTTCTTAAAGTTAGGAGTGTTTTTATGAGATTATCAGAGTTCGTAAAAGTCGACGATCAATTATAAAATCCAATTTCATGAATATCATGGTTTCCTTTAAATACGTGATTACGAACGATAAATCACAAGAAAATACATAATTTCATAAGGATATACATACTAGCGTAGCAAACATGTAGAATCATGAACTTTAAAAATAGGGGTGAGTATCCTTGCCTGACTGCCGACTCTAGCTGCCTCAAAGCTCTTCCCTCCTTCGCTCCTTATTCTTCCTTCGTGCCAGAACTCACACTCATCTCTCAACCTGAGCCCGTTATATAAAGGGGAAGGAGTACGTGGGGTAAGTTGAGATAAGTTACTTGCTCGGTACTTGCCTTCAGGGATTTGGTGGAAGTAGCAGGTTAGTTTACTTACCTCAGTACTTCTACTCAGGGTGTGATGAGGTAGTTTACCTACCTCATTTGGTCGAGTCCTAGTTGGATTCTAACTAAATAATAAAGTTTGCCTTTTGCTTTAGTTCTCATTAATTTATTTCGGTCAATTTTCCTAAGTCCGGTCAATATAATACCCTCAAATTCGGTCGACTTCTTTTATTTATTCACTCCGTCCATTATCTTCTCATCAACTTCGAATTTTATTCTCCTTGCACCCATAATTCTACTCCAACTTTACCAACACACAAGGCTGGACTTGATTTCAGCTTAAGTGAAAGGCCGGACTGCTTTTACACTAAGGGAGGACGGACTTCTTTTACGCTAAGAGAAGACGGACTTCTTTTTCCTCACACAAAGGCCACTCCGGTCGTCAGGCCAATTCAGCCTCACTTCACCCAATGCACTCCGGCCTTAATGCTCTAAGGCCGGTTTGGAACTTCTAATTACATTTTCCGCTCAACACAGTTGACTGGATAACCTTTAGTTTTTCCTCGATCCTTTGAATATTTTGACTTGATGACTGAGACTTTCTATGTTTTAGAATCTGGGTTGTCACATAAGCCCGTGACCAGACGAATATGTTTAGTGCAAACATTGGTGAGCGGGCCCTTAGGGAGCCAGTGGTCATGCCAAATAAAAGAGTCAACGCCGTCTCCAATGATCTTGGTAGTGTGGAAGCACATGAAAGGACGGAGTTTCATTATCTTTTTCCAACTCCAAGGCGCAGAAGCAGGAACTTTCAGGGTCCAGATACACCGATCCTTTATTCTGGTCTTGTGGATCCGTGAAGACCAAGCCGATTCGGGGTCATTTGTCATGATACGCCATAAGAGTTTGCAAATGAGTGCTTTATTTTGAGCCTGCAGATTCTTTAGCCCCAATCCACCTTCACTCCTCGGGTAGCAGATATCAGCCCATGCAACCTTTGTATTAGCCTTTCCTTCTATAGAGCCATTCCAAAGGAATCGCCTCATCAAGAAATCAATCTGGTTAAGGATGGATTTGGGAAGAATGAAAATAGAGGCCCAATAAAGGTGGATGGACGAGAGAATGGAGGCTACGAGTTGCAGACGTCCCCCGAAAGAGAGCCACCTGTTTTTCCATGATTTAATCCGATGAGTAATTTTCGCAATGAGAGCATTGTAATCCCGGACCGACAACCTGGTGGTAATCAGAGGGACACCAAGATATCAAATCGAAAGAGAACCCATCTTGAATCCCAGGATATCGGCAATAATCTGCGGGAGAGAGGGGTCTTTAGAGCATATGAAGATTTCACTCTTTTTCACATTTGCTGAGAGGCCGGAGAGCCAATGGAATTCCTCAAGGCAGTCCTTTAGAATGCGAATCGAGTCGGCATCAGCGTGGGAGAAGAGGAGAAGGTCGTCTTCAAAGGCAAGCATTATCGTATGAGACGCTTCACAGTTCCAGTGAAATTTAAATTTTTCATCCCTACAAGCCTTGAAATCAATAATCCCATTCAAAACTTCCATAACCATGACAAAAAGATATGGGAAAATGGGATCCCCTGACGAAGACCCTTTCCCCCTTGGAAGAAACCGGTCGCATCCCCATTAATATTGACAGTGTACGAGGGGGTAGTAATGCATTGCTTAATCCAGTCGACTATTTTGGGCGGGAATTTCATAATGGTCAGAATAGAGATAATGAAGTCCCAATAAACTGAGTCGTATGCTTTCATGAGGTCTATTTTCATAGTGCATCGGGGCGGATCGTGACCCAGATGATACTTGTGGAGGATTTCTTGGGCCAGGAGAATGTTGTCACTGATATGACGCCCGACCATGAAAGCCGTTTGGCTCTTATCTACAAGGAATGGTAATGTCATCTTTGGCCGATTAGCTATGATCTTTGAGATAACTTTGTAGATGACATTACAGCATGATAAGGGCGATAATCAGAGACCAAATGAGGGGATTTGATCTTTGGGATCTGGCTAATGATCGTAGAGTTCAATTGTTTAAGAAGCCTTCCGTGATTGAAAAAATCACGAACGGCTTCACAAACAGTAGAACCTACAATTTCCCATGATTCCTTAAAAAAATAAGAGCTAAACCCATCAGGACCCGGGGCACGGTAATCGCCAATAGAGAAAATCGTCTTACGAATCTCGTCATCGCTAATCGGTTCGATCAGAGGGCCCATTAGCGTATCAGGCACAGTGTGTTGGATGTACAGGCGCAGCCGATCAATGTTAGCTGAACCATACATGCGGCCAGTCCCAAGAGCCCTGTTGAAGTGATTCACCATCAGATTATGGAGATCTTTAACCCCATTTATCGGATTCCCATCTTCGTCAAGGAGGGAGATAATACGATTTTTATTGTTGTTTCCATTCACAGTCCTGAAGAAAAATTTATTACATTGATCTCCCTCTTTGAGCCACCTGATCTTTGCTTTTTGCTTGATGAGGTCGACTTCCTTGGCCAGCGCGATCCGATAAGCTTCCTTGCAGCTACGCCCCTGTTGATAAGAGACCAGGTTGGATGGACCATGGCCTTGGATATCCTCGAGATGGTTCCACGAACAAATAACTTCCTCATGGACATCACCCTCAAGAGCATTAAGCTTTTTCAGAGCCAGTTTCACCTTCTTGAGTTTAGACACCAGCCGGAACATAGGAGTGCCATCGGTGTCGTCCTTCCAAACGTCGGCCACCACAATGTGAAAATGAGGGGAATTGGAGAGGAAATTATTGAACTGAAACATCCCGTGTTTTCTAGGCGGGACGCCAAAGGGGAGGAGGATACAAGGAGAATGATCAGAGAGTCTGGTTGGGGGGAAAATGGCTTTGGCCCTGCGAAAAAGGTCAAACCAATTCCCATTTGCGACAACTCTGTCAAGCTTTCTATAAATGCGTTGAGAGGAGTCCCGACCGTCATTCCAGGTATAATGCATACCTTCATGACAGACATCCTCAAGATCACAGTCACGAAGGCAATTATCGATTTCAAGCGAGCTTTTGTTGTGCCAGATGCCACCCAGCACCTCGGACTGGGATCTTACAGCGTTAAAATCACCCAAAGCGGCCCAAGGGAGATTACCTGGGTGATTTGAGATCGACCTAAGGCTATCCCATAGAAGCCTTCGTTGGCTTTCTAAATTGGCGCCATAGATGAAGGACAAAAGGCAACGGATATTCTCCTCCCGGAAGAGCACCTCGGTGTGGATGACTTGGTCCTCCAAGGCGATAATATTAATCGAGGCCACCTGGGGATCCCAGCCCACCCATATTCTACCATTCGATGAGGCAGAGTAATTCATAATCCAAGACCAGTTTGGTCTGATTCTAGCAGAGACACTTTGTGAGTTTCTCTCCGCAACTTTGGTTTCAATCAGACTAGCAATACAACATTTATGGGAGTAAAAGAGGTTACCGACTTCGTGGGTTTTTACAAACCCATTTAGTCCCCTCACGTTCCAACAGGCGATGCTAATCATGGGAGGAGGGGGAGGGGGGAGGATTTTAAAATACCTCGAGATTTTTTATTTTTCCTAGAGGAATCTTTCTCCCCAGTCTTAGTGGATGCTTCAACCCTTGCGATCGGCTTACCGGGAGTTAGAGGTTTATTCGATGTGGCTAGAAGGGAGGCAACATTCATTGACTTTGGTTTGGGAGGAGGGCATTGTTTAACAATAATATCAGGACCAGGAGCAGGCCTAAGGGAATTGGGACAGCAAGGACACACCAGCCTCCAACAAGACGGCGATCGAGCCTGATCAGCATGCCAAACCCACATAGCCAAATAGCATTTGAAGTGCGCATTCCCACACTTCAATTTTACCTCCATTTGAAATCAGCAAAATTGCCCACACATCAAATCGGCGTGTGAAGTTGGCAATTTACCCTCCAACCCAAACCGGCAAAAAGATTCCATGTCAGTCAAGCCATCCAACGGCAAACCAAACCGGCATCCACCACAAGCCAGATCGAGCAAAGGCAAAAAGGCACCCGGCCACATCAGCAAATCCATCCTCTGATGTGCGCCATTGAAGTGCTAAGTCAGCAACTCTAAACCAATCACCATGCCAAACCCGCATAGTCAACCAGCACTTGAAGTACGCATTCCATCACTTCAATTAAAACTTCATTAGAAAACGGCAATTTTGCCCTCACACCAAGACGGCAATTTTTTTTTTCAGTTAAGAAAAGAAACCCGCCAGCAGGGCTCCCCCATAAAANGGCAATGAAGTCCCCAAATTTTCCAAACCTGTCCCCAGAAACAGGCCGCTAAAAATTTATTATGATAATTCCGTAGTAGTCTTCTTATCAAAGAACGACAAGTATTCAAAGAGTGCTAAGTATATAAAAATTAAATATCTTGCCGTTGAAAGTAAAATTTAGAAACAAAGGGTGTTAATAGAATATATTAGTACCAAACTTATGATTGCAGATCCATTAACTAAAAATCTATCTCCAAAAGTATTTGTAAATTATATTGACAGTATGAGTCTTTATCATTATCCATGATATAATAATATTATTCTGATATTTGAGATCTTACATAAAGTGTTTCTGATATTTCTTATTTATATCATATTGTTCGAATTTAAAATTTTGGATTGATGATAATAGGAACAGTCTCTCACTAAGACATTATTGTTGGATCATATGATATTTCTTATTTAAGACTTAGTCATATAATTTGTAGGTTTTGTGGTACATGAAAGGAACTATATCGCATAATAATGTGGAATCGCCATGGCTCGCATTTGTCGATTACTTAATTATAGTATTATGACATATAAGCTATTAGAGGATGGTAATGTTACACGCTTAAAATTTAATTAATCAATTTTGATAAATATTATTTTCATATCGGTCAAGTGGAAGAATGTGAGAAATATGTCCCACATGATAAGATGTATAAATTATTGATTTATTGAGTTGATTAAATAAATAAGATTCTATTGG
>JAODPA010068478.1:0-10200 GCA_025585075.1 Nepenthes mirabilis | reverse complement strand
TATGTACACACACACATATATTTAATAAATTTTTACTACATCCAAATTATCTAAAATCACAATTAATATTAAAATAATCCAAATGGGATCCGGGATATTATATTCTTTCTTCCTTACAAAAATTTTATCCTCAAAATTTAAGCATCTCAATCTTTACCTTATTTATCAAATAATGAGGACATTCTTTCGAACTTCATCTTCGATCTTCTTAATTGACTCATCGACCAAATGATTACTCCAAAAATTTAATCCTCAGCACTTAATCCTTTTTATTCCAAATTGGAACCAAAACCTTAATATACGACAAATTCTCATCAATTCCCACGGCTTAAGCTCAATCACACGTGACGGATTATATACATATTTTCTCAACCGAGGGATTTCTTGAAAACAACCTAATCAAAATGATCATTTTATTTCTTAGCACTTGATTAAATCTGTCTCAAAATTCGAGCTGAAATCCTAGCATAAAACAGCTCATCGCAATCAGTAACAATTTATACTCGATCATATATGAAAGATCAACCTATATTTCTTTCAACATATCTACATAAAATACATCATAATGATCCACCAAACTTGGGGCAATGCCAATCCATAGGTCATCTCTCCGATTTATTAAAAACCTCAAATGGCTTAAAAATTCTCAATTTTAATCTATCATTCACCCTCAAAACTCAAAATTCTTCTTTTCAGGAAACTTTCAGAAACATCTAACCACTCTTCTCGAACCTCCAATTGCGCTACAAATCTGATTTCTTGCTTCAACCCTCAAATCAAATATTGTGACCAATACCAATGAGTCCACACGCTTCAATTATACTGTTGTGATCAATCATCTGATTGCAAATCATTCGACTGCGAATTATGACCATATCAAATTTAAGTTGGTGTCTGAATTTCCTATACGAACTTGTCCAAGATTTTGGCATAAACCTCTGATCACAATTAAAACCTCAAAACCAAAATATTTTACAATCTCATCATCTCATTGGCATATCAACGAGCCAACTTAATCCATTCAACACATCATCCGAATTGATAATAAATGGGCCAACTTCATTATCCAATCCACAAATACTCAAATTGCATCCATATTTTTCATGGTCCTCGATAACCCCAAAGCAAAAATCCATGGAGGCTTCTTCTTCATAATGCATAACCTTAATATTCAGAATGCAATTCATTTCTCAAAAGAAAAGAATCTCACTTGCTTGAACATTAAGATTTGCCAGAGGCTTACTCCCTAAATTTTGGCAACTCCCCCATATACAAAACACCCATCAACTATAACTCATCACCCCAATTCATTTCCTTCAAAATTACAGACTGCACTGGTGACACAGCAATGCTATTCCCGACCATCTTGAGAGCAATCACATAGAGCAGCTCTTTATTCTATTCAACATCTCCCATAAAATATCAAAGGCACATCAAATATGAAGATTTTTGACCCAAAAGATCAGCAATAATATTCATTTTCTTGGCTGATGGTACATCTCGTAAGCATAATCATTTAACAGCCTCACCAATCTACACTACCACTTGACTGACTTCTCTTGACTGATATCAAAACTCACAACAGCCGTACTTTTATCCTGAAGGCTATCTTTGGCACAATCTCCAGATTATCCTTAATTGATAATATTTTGAATGTAGATCGGTTTTTGAAAATGTCAAGCCCTCGCAATAGATCAAACGAATCACCCATCGACTCCCATTCCTTACTTATCAAATAAGTCATCTTCCAAACGAATTAAGTTTTTCAATAGTCCATACATAATTTCATTGATTCATCTTACTCAACCCTAAAAAACTAAAGCATCCCAAAGCCAAATACTAGACCAATGCTTCATCGATTCTATGCAGGATCCTCAAAATTGGTGCTAATCCCAGCACAACCTCAACAGCAACATCAATTTAACGATTAGAAGATAATCTGGACAAATCCTTTATTTGAAGAAACATCCTTGAATTATCATATGATTAGAAATTCCTTAATGACCATAGAATAACTTCTGAATGTGGTCACATATTCTAAATAAATTCAACACACATCTTTATCAAATATTTACAGGAAAAATGATATTAATTTCAGCGCCTCTCAATTAGCTCTTCATTATATTCAAAATTCATAACCCAAATTACAAATCAGAATATTCTTACCGAAATTATCTACACTAATGTGGTGACTTGCCAACCAAATCACTCCTAATATCATATCAAAGTCCAACACCTCAAATAAAATCAGATCAATCAATTATTTATATTTACAAATTCAGACCATATATTAGAGTCCAGAATTTTTAGCAGACCAAGGTTTACCCATCAAGGGTAGACATCATCAAAGCTCGTTCTAAAAACTGAAAAAATATACAATATTTACACATAATTTCTGAGGTCACAGACTTATTCCCTTACCTCATTTAGAATTCACCTTCCTCATTATTCCAAATGCCAAATAGTGAGGGACTCTTCAAAAAATTGCTTCCACAAAAATATCACAAGAAGTGGAATATGGCACTGAGAAGCCCACTATCGGCTTACTTTACTCTCTAACTTATGGGCAGTAGATTGAACATCATCTGAACGACCAAAAACCCCAAACACGTCATCCACTTTCCGATACTCAATTTAAGCCTTAATTGGATTAAACATCCAAAATATTTTCCAAACTGGCTCATTCTTAATCATTCGAAAGGTGCTTCATCTTATCCCTAACCGACCATCATTCGCATAGCAAGCAAACTCTCATTTGGTTGCTGGATTGAATCACCCATGATGTTGCTCATATGCTGAAATCTCATATCTCATATGTTGAAATCAAAGAAAATATCAGAACGAAAATATATAAATATAGAATATTGTTGCGTTCTGGTTCCGCGGATCTTTCCGAGGCAGGCTCGTTGATGAGGGGTGCGTCCAGTCGGATCCTTGGTTTCTAGGCAACACAAATGATTGAGGTATTGGACACGAGATGAAGATTGGAACCGGGTTTTTTACGTGGAAAACCTCCTCTTGAATGGGGAGGAAAAACCACGAGGCTCAGAGCCTGGAAAGAGCTTCACTATATGGGTTGAAGATTTTACAAAGTATAGTTGTGAGGGTTAATCCCTTTCCTGTCTCTCGTTTTGTGTTTTCTTCCCTAGAGAACTATGCTCGCTGGGAGCTTTTGGCGTTGTCCTTGGGAGAGAGTTGTCGTCGTCTTCCTTCCTCTTCTTCTACAGAGGGGCCTTGCTGAGTATTTATAGGAGAAGCCAGGCAGCAGGGGAGAAGGCACGTGGCGTCCATCTGGCCGTTGAGGAGCTGGTCCACCGACTCTCTTAAATGCTGCTGACATTGCGTGGAGTGGCATGCGGACGGCGCCGCTGCAACATCTGAGTGTGTCAGGCGTGCAGAGTCTAAACACCAGCCTTGATTTGACTAGGCGTGCCCTGTTGAGACGATGACTGGCAGTAGATGCAGACTTTCTTGGGAACCGTCGTAGTGGCTTAGCTGGCATTCCCAGCATGAACGAGCAGTCCTCGTCCAGTTGTGATGTTCCTCGTGAGTTTGTGGACTCATGAGATGAAGCAGCCCTTGGAGGACCTTCAGGGAAAAAGTCTGAGCGTCTCTTCCTGGCCACTCGGGCAGTCGCAAGATTTCATGGGCTCTCGGCCCTTGGAGCATCTGAATTCCTTAATTTGTGAGAGTGTTCCTGGGCCTCTCATTTGGGCCCTTTTCTTGGTCCTTGCTCTTAAGGGCCTTCATATTGAGGCCCAACATAGCCCCCCATGCAAAAGGACTCAAAGTTCTCGGTCGTTTGGCATGAAGTCGCTAGCCTGCTGGGGGTCCCGACCGTCCGAGAGTGTGTGTCCTGGCGGTGAGCACCGTGTTGAGCTTGATGGGAGATCGTCCCCGGACCTCTTCTGGGCCGCCGTTTTGCCTCCTTGCTGGAGCATTAAATGTCGTATCTGGTTGATGTGACGCGCTATCAGGCGCCTTGGGAAGGAGTGATCACCAAACTTCTGGGGCGAATGGCTGGTCGACGCGTGGCAAGGGCAATGAGTACACCTTTTTGCATTCCAGGGCTTATTTAAACGCCTTTTTGCCCTAATCTTTGTGCCTGCTTTTCGTTCTCTTCTTCGTTCGAGCTTTGTCTTTCTCCTTTGTTCTTTGGCTTTCATGACGCATGGAGTGAGAGACATTACTTCCACGATGACGCTCGACAAGCTCACGGAGATCCGAGCCCAGTATCAGATCCTTGAGTCTATGGCCATGATGATTCCAGAGCCGCATGATAGGGCACTGTACCCTCCGGACGGCTTCATCACCGTTTTTGAGGCCCACCTCAAAGGTGGGTTACGGTTTTTCGTTTCGGAGGAGCTCTACAACATTATGAGGGCGCTTGGGGTGCCCCTTGCCAGGCTTCAGCCGAATGCGATGAGGTATCTGGTGTCCTTGTGCGTCTTCTTATGGTGTCATGAGAAGCTCTTGAATGCTCTTACGGTCAAGGTGATGTTCTGTTTTATGCAGAACCTTGACTGGATCGTAATGACTCACTGCTCAGAATTTTTTTCGCTGTGTGGTGGTAACCCAGATTCCACGAGGCGGTGGAAGGATAAGTTTTTCTTTCTCGCCGTCTACGAGCATTGGGCCATCCCTACCACGTGGGGGAAGGTGGCCAGCCAGTTTTGCTCTGACCCTTCGAGGGAGGACCGGGAGGAAGTGAAGGCGCGCACAGACTTAGTACTGACCAATTTGTGGAGTTTCCATTTGAACAAGCGCAATATCTGGCTGACTGCTTATACATTCAGGACAGCCAAGTGGGGACCGCGGGAAGAGGCTCCCGGCCCAGCTCCTTCTGTAAAGGCCACGGAGAGACCGAGGATTGGGGGACCCACTGCTGAGCACTCCTCGAGTGATGATGAGGATTTTGATATCGAGGGCGTGAGTGATCATGACGTGGCTGCCCCTCTGCTTACGAGGTCGGGGACTGTCTCTTTCTCTGAGTCCTCGAGGTCTGGGGGTCTCAGCTTCACTTTCATTGCTAATCTTTCGGCCGAGGCCTCAAGAGCTGTTGCGCGGATCAGAGAGCTTCCTGGGGCCCAGACCTCCTGTGATGATGATGATGATGATGATGTTCCTCTGATCAAGAGGGTGAGGACTGAATCCTCTGTTTCGGGGTCCTCGGGACTTGGCAGTCTCACCTTCACTGCCACTGCTAATTTCTCTACTGCACCCGTGGAGGTTCTTGCTCAGACTACGGGGCTTTCGGACGTCTAGCCCCCTTGTGATGATTTTGCTCCCGGTGTTCCCGTTGAGTTGCCTGGTGACGTCTCGGACAGGATTGATCACCCTTCCGAGGACATAGGAGGCGGGAGTGCCACGATGGATTCTGAGAGGGGAGTGTCGGCTGAAATGATCCGAGAGGTGGTGGAGGTCGTGGATTTGAGTGTTGACGAGTCCGCGGCCTCTGATCCTCCTGAGCGCCCTGTCGAGGTTGATGCCGAGCGGTTGCCTGAGTCTTTTGGGGACATTGATTTCGAGGCAGACTTTCCAGCGCCTTTTGTAGCTGACGAGTCTATGTCCGAGGTGGCGCCTGCAGGGCTTAGGAGCGAGCCGCAGGAGTTCGAGTCCCACGTGGAGCGTGGCACAGGGGATGACCTTCTTGTTTCTAAGGTAGTCTGTTGCTTCCTTTCTTCCCTTGCTTTCAACTGTTCATACTTTGATGAACTTTTCTGTTGCAGCTCCAGAGTTTGATTGCTGGCCTCAACGGACTAGTGGGAGTGATTGCTCAATCCCGTTTGGAGATGAGGTCCTCGAGGGCCGCTCGTGAAGCTGCGCAACGGGCGAAAGCGAAGCTTGCTGAAGCTAAGGAGAAGATTGCTTCCCCGGAGGGTACTGTCAGGGATCTGCGGCTTAGGCAGAGCCTCCTTCAGGAGCGGATCCTTCGCCAGGAGGAGAGGCTGAGGACGTCTGTACAGATTGCTGAGATGGCTCCTGTGTTGGACGGCAAGTTTCGGGACGGTATTCGCATGTGTCGCCGAGTGGCGCGTTTGATCCGTCCGCGGTTTCCTGTAGCCGTCCTTGATCCCAGGAATGCCAGTGCTTTGAGTGTGGAAGACTTGTACGGCGTTGATAGTAGGCCTTTCCCTGGCCCTCCTCGGGCAGGGCCTGATGGTGAACTTCTTACGCCCGAGGAGGCGGTTCAAATGGAGCAGACGGGATCTTCTGGAGCCCATGGGACTTAGAGAGGAGGAAGCCGAGCGGCACTCCCTTGATATGCTGCCCCCCCTTTTTGCTCATTTTGTTTTGTCATACCTGTACAGAATATCATTTTTGTGAATAAGACTTTGTCCCTTTCGCTTTAAGGCTTCGGGCGTTTCTTTTGTGTCTTGTTTGTGTTCTCTGTTTTTTTTTTGCGGCGCGTCAAACCGCGCCTAACTTTTTTGTTTCAAGTGGGCGACTCCGTTCAGGTACTTGACCCTTTACCTTTTTGGACTTGGGCATGCAGCCCTCTTAGGGACTTCTAGCTTTTAGCCTTTCGGCCTCGTTTTTATCGCTCAGCCTCTAGGACCGTTTGGTCATGGCCGAGTTTCTAGGTTTTGACCTCTGGGGTCTGACCGCTATGGCCGCTCGGGCGCAGCCGAGTTTTTGTTGTCTGACCGCTGGGGTCCGACTGCTGGGGTCGCTCGGGTTGGCGCCCAGGTTTCGTTGCCTGACCGCTGGGGTCGCTCGGGTTGGCACCTAAGTTTTGTTGCCTGACCGCTGGGGTCCGACTGTTGGGGTCGCTCGGATTAGCCCCCATGTTTTGTTGCCTAACCTCTGAGGTCCGACCGCTTGGGTCGCTCGGGTTGGCGCCCAAGTTTTGTTGCCTGACCGCTGGGGTCCGACCGCTGGGGTCGCTCGGGTTGGCGCCCAAGTTTTGTTGCCTGACCGCTGGGGTCCGACCGCTGGGGTCGCTCGGGTTGGCGCCCAAGTTTTGTTTGTTGAATGCTGTGAGTTGCTTCACCGTTGAGGAGAGAGTACGGGAACGCTTCATGGAGAAGGTAACAAATGCACGTTTTTATTAATGTACATTTTTCCTTACATTGAGTGGCCCGCAGGGCTTTCCATCTCTCTCTTTCTCTTTTTTTTTGTCAGCTCACGCCCATTATGGCCTTTCCCTTCGAGCGGCGTGACTGGCTGCTTCCTGCTGCTCCGGGGCCGCGCCCGGGTTGTGGCAGGAAGCGGTTAAGATATCCTTCTATTACCAGCCGCTCAATTTCCGCTCGGAGTTTCGTGCAGTCCTCGGTGTCGTGGCCGCGGCTGCCATGGTAATGGCAGTATTCCCATTGGTCGCCTCCCTCTGGGTTCTTCAACGCCCTAAGCCATCTTAGGAGCTCCTCGTCCCTGATCTGCCTCAGAATGTTGGTGAGGGAGTCAGTGAAGGCCAATGTGCCTGAGTGTCTTTCTCCCCCAAGGACCATCCGCTTGGGCTCATCGTGCCTGGACGGTCGTTGGGTCTTCTGGTTGGCGCTTGCCCTTCTCCATCCTTCCCCTGTCCTCGGGGGCAGGGGGTCTTCTTGTTCTGCCGACTGAGTTGCTTCGCTAGTCTTGGGTCCAAAGACAGTCTTCCAGAGCCTCTTGAGCCCCCTCCTTGATGGGGCCGTGCTCATGGATTTCTTTCTGTTGAGGTAGTCCCTCAACTCGCCTAGAGCCTGCGCCGACTGCTGTCTCTGGAGCGCCGTTTAGCGTAGGCTTTCGGAGCGTGGGCCTCTAGACTGCTCGCCCGCCTTCTCCTGGAGGTTGCGGATGGCTCTCGTGAGGTTGTCCACCTTCTGCGCCAGCTTGCGCACGCTGGTGCCGGGGCCGCCGCTTATTCTGCCGCCCGACGGGAGACATCCGTCGTGGCGTTCTTTTTCGCGGGTGGACGTGCTGCATTGTTTGCTGAGCATCCTTGGGGCGTTGCTTGTTGTAGGAGAGTGGGAAGTCTTGAGTTTTTTGTTCTTCCTTCCCACAGACGGCGCCAATGTTGCGTTCTGGTTCCGCGGATCTTTCCGAGGCAGGCTCGTTGATGAGAGGTGCGTCCAGTCGGATCCTTGGTTTCCAGGCAACACAAGTGATTGAGGTGTTGGACACGAGATGAAGATTTGAACCGGGTTTTTTACGCGGAAAACCTCCTCTTGAATGGGGAGGAAAAACCACGAGGCTCAGGGCCTGGAAATAGCTTCACTATATGGGTTGAAAATTTTACAAAGTACAGTTGTGAGGGTTAATCCCTTCCCTATCTCTCGTTTTGTGTTTTCTTCCCTAGAAAACTATGCTCGTTGGGAGCTTTTGGCGTTGTCCTTGGGAGAGAGTCGTTGTCGTCTTCCTTCCTCTTCTTCTACAGAGGGGCCTTGCTGAGTATTTATAGGAGAAGCCAGGCAGCAGGGGAGAAGGCACGTGGCATCCATCTGGCCGTTGAGGAGCTGGTCCACCGACTCCCTTAAATGCTGCTGACGTTGCGTGGAGTGGCATGCGGACGACGCCGCTGCAACATCTGAGTGTGTCAGGCGTGTAGAGTCTGAACACCAGCCTTGATTTGACTAGGCGTGCCCTGTTGAGACGGCGACTGGCAGTAGTTGCAGACTTTCTTGGGAACCGTCGTTGTGGCTTAGTTGGCATTCCCAGCATGAACGAGCGGTCCTCGTCCAGTTGTGATGTTCCTCGTGAGTTTGTGGACTTGTGAGATGAAGCAGCTCTTGGAGGGCCTTCAGGGAAAAAGTCCGAGCGTCTCTTCCTGGCCGCTCGGGCAGTCGCAAGATTTCATGGGCTCTCGGCCCTTGGAGTATCTGATTTTCTTAATTTGTGAGAGTGTTCCTGGGCCTCTCATTTGGGCCATTCTCTTGGGCCTTACTCTTAAGGGCCTTCATATTGAGGCCCAACAAATATATTTTAGGACTTAATACATTAATACGTACGAGATATTTCTATCGCCTATCCGTGGGCAATACACAGTTACATACAGAAAAATAAATTATGCACAAAATTAGAGAATCAAAGATTAATAATTCTAATTTGAAGAAGGGTTACATAAGTCTTATAGTCACGGCTATATCGGCTGCGATTTAAGCCAGTAGCGCAAGGCATGACTATGGTTTAGGCTAGCAGCTCAAGGCCATCCATGTACTTTATCTCCCATGGATTAGGAACTTGCTCACCATATTTTACTACACTTGATTTTGGGTGTAATTTCAAGTTTAATTTTATATTAGGACATTTGAATATATTATTTCGTCAATTCTTTACGATAATTCTCATTCAAATATACAGTGGGGTAGGTTAACTATAACAAAACTGACATTCCTACCGGCGGAAGGGAGATCATATATTACATACATCTCCGTCAAGACTAAGGCTTCCCGTCGGGAATGGTATCAAATATCACATACATCAGATCACATATAATGACCCATCATGTCTTGGACCACCATGGCCCCGTAGTGACCCTGTCCTTGACAGTATGTATGTGGACCGATACACGGCCTAATTCATGGTTTAACAATATATAGATACACAAATATACATATATATCATCCGAGTGTCCAAAAATCTCCCAAATCTCAAATACCAATGTAAAACCATCGAATAACCGGTAAAACATACATGCATGTACTGAATAAATATATGAGGTCTATAAAAATAACATGCATGTTAATAAAATCTTCAAATTGTGGTCAAATATTATCAGATATGAAATCAGACCAAAGATAGGCTAGATGATACTTGTTTCATCTTTATACTGAGCAGATTTGTCAAAATGATACTCCAAGATATCCAAACGGCACGTTTCTCTCTCCTACTGTGCCTTTCTCTCTCTCTACCGGTGCACTTTCTCTTTCCTACACGCTGTGCTGCCTCACTTGCGACTGCCGCTGCCTCATCTATTAGCCGCTGCCACCTCTACCACTTCTCATGGCCATCGACCTTCCCCGATGAGCTCTCTCTCTCCTCGCTGTGCACGCCGCTTGTGCTTTTGCCTCTTTCTCTCTCTGCGCAACTCCCTTCTTCATCAAAATTAGATTTTTTAACCAATTTTTTCTCAAAATCCATGCATGTAAACAACGATTCAATATTAATAAAGAGTATAGAAAGATTTGGATGCATCGATTTCTCGTTTCTCTTCCAACGACGACGGTGACGACTTCTCCTTCGACCCACGCAGCCGCTCCTTTGCCGCGCCTCCCACCGATG
>JAODPA010068477.1:0-10201 GCA_025585075.1 Nepenthes mirabilis | reverse complement strand
AGTATTGTATTCAATGGCTAAAAAAAATCGGCCCAAAATAATTTTAAACCAGAGGACAAGTTTTAGTGGCCCAAACCATCAGCGTGGCTTATTTCAGTGAATTTGGACAACACCCTTAAGCAGTCCAATTTTGCGATCAGGTCAAAACCAATTTAATGGCTATAGCGGTTTCTTACTCTCATCTCTTGACAATCTCAGGTTTTGGTGAAAACCTCCATTAGAATAAAACTAATCCATCCGTCAGTTTCTTAAACGGTTGACAAGATTAATCAATCGTTGCCTAATATCTATAAAAACCTATCCTTTCCAATAGAAAAAGGATCGAGTATTTAATACTTTCTCAGGCAGAGAAAAAAGATAACTTTAAAATGTCAAGATCGCATTATCTATTTCTCAATCTAAGATGCCTTTATAAGAGAACAAGTCTTCGGACAAAAATATACACATTTTATATCCTCTATATTTTCTCTTATTTGAAAAAGATATTGACTTAAATGTCAGAGGATATATCGGGGAGTGAGTCCCGCCAATCCTTTGACCTTATTTTGTGAATGCACAGAATTCAGATTTAAAATTTACGGAGATCAAGCACGATCAATATTTGTGTCCGGACAAAATTTAAATCACCTTATCCGTATAACAATCAGAATCCTCGGATGCATCATTGGCACCGTCTGTATAAACGTGACTAAATGTCTGATAATCACAACCTTAATAACAACATGATGAACATTAGAGCACAAGTCAGTGCACCAATTAGAGACGCTATTTCATATGACAATTGTCCTTTTGTAGGCAGTCAAATGGATTACCATCCCGATCCTTTTGTGTGTGTGCTAGCAATGAAGATAGATGACATCTCTAAGGCTATCTAGACCATTTGCATGCGGCTAGACGAGCTGCTGAAGGGGGCTCCGCCCTTGGCCTCCCAAACTGCAATGTCCAAAAGAAGGAATAGAGGAAGAAAATCTCCTCTAGAATATTTGCCAAAAGAATGACCTCAAGACTTAAGCAGCCTCGAGCAATAAAGTCCCGCCACATCTTGAAGGTCGTCTAAGTTTTAGAGTTCGAGAGGATAACCTTGAGAGGCAGAACCCTCGATACTCTCGTGACGACAAAGAGCTTACATATCAGGTATGACCCTCTTATAGTGAATGCCATCAAAGGGCTGCGACCACCCAATTTTTTAGGCTGCACAAAATCCCTCTAAATTAAGAAATTTTCTCAATAAAAAGATGATGGCTGCTCCTCCCCAAATAGAGGAAAAGGTTGAAAGGATTTGACAGTGTGTTTTTGAAGAAGACGCTGGAGGAAGAGCTATTGATTTGCAGAGATCTCCATTTACATAAGTTCCACATAAGTTCAAGATGTTGGCCCTGGATCCATATGATAGAAGTTCTGACCCTATAGATCATTTGTACCGTCTTTATACTCTTTTGAGCTTTCAAGGCTTAGATCATTTGGACCATATGTCTTTGCTTTCCCCTGACTCTAAAAGGGGACACCTGAGTATAGTTCTATCGCTTTTAGTCGAACTCCATCAGGACCTTCTAGGATCTAGCCTTTGGCTTCCAGTCCCAATTCACCTCCAACAAAAGGGAGGAGAAGTAATCATCGTATCCAGCTCGGGTTAAGCAGGGGTCAAATAAAAGTTTGAAGAAGTTTTTAACCAAGTTCGCGATTGAGGCCAAGAAGATATCGAACTCACAGATGAGGTGAATCCTAGTACTTTCATATCTACATTAGAGCCTGGTGACTTCTTCAAGTATATCACCTACAAAGACTCGTAAACCTTCAGAGAGGCAGAAGCCATTACTTGAGCCTATATAACAATCAAGGAAGTCAATGAGGCAAAACAACTAAAACAAAGGGACCAACTCCACCAAAAGATGGTGGAAGAAAAGAGGAAAGATGGGGACAACATGGGTCCCCGAGGACCAAGGAAGTAGTAGATCTCCGAGCCAGTACCAAGAAGGAAGTCACAGTATTGAAGACTATAGGACACTGCAAAAGGAATTAAAGAGCTGATCCAGAAGGAACACCTCAATTACTTTCTGCAAGGCCGCGAACAGACTTCCGACATAGTAGATGTAGATAAGACCAAGTAGCCAAGGAACTGAGTGGCAGCGGGAGTCGTGAACATGATTACTACACGTCCTACTCGGGATGATATTTCGGAGAGATCAAGAATGGCCGTCGGTCATAAAAAACCAAGTGTAGAACATAGGAATGGTGTTATTAGTCTTAGTGATGAAGATTAACATGTAACGTCTCTACATTCTGGCCCCTTGGTTGTAACTGCGCTCATTTCTTATGATAGTAAAATTACCAATTGAAATGAGTATTTATTAATAATGAAATTTTAAAGAATTTACTTTATCTCAATGCATTCTTTAAATTGGAATTAAAAAGAAGTCAATTGAAGATCTCATAGATACCCTTATATGGGTTAGAAAACGAACCAGTACCTGTGTAAAGGGTCGTCTAGTTAGAAGTCATGCTGGATACCTATATGAGGACGGCCATTAAGATACTTTTTTTTTTGGTTGTAGACCTTCCGTTGGTCTACAATGCCATGCTCAGACGTCCATGTTTAATTACATTTGGAGTAGTTATCTCAATCTCACATTTGAAAATAAAGTTTCTAACTTCATTTGGCATTGGAGAAGTCTCAAGTGATCAAGTGACCGGGCAGACATATTACTTATCTCAAGTTACTCAGACGCCCACCAGTCAACCGATCAAAGACCTTGACTCCGTGATGAAACCACGTTACTATAAGCCCAGTTTGGAGAGTCAACAAACCAAAATCCTTTGAATCCCAATGATCCAGAAAAGTACAAACATGTTGGAAGTTTTTTATCCGAATACATCCGAGGTCAACTTATCAATTTTCTTCAACATAATTTCGATGCCTTTGTTTGGACACCCAGTGACATGTTAGGGATACCGACTGGGGTAATGATCCATAAGTTGGATCTAAATCCCGGTCATAAACACGTCCGACAAAAATAAGGAAATTACTCGATTAAAAAATTGATTGCCATTTATGAGGAGGTGAAGAAACTGTTGGATGCTTGATTCATCAGAGAATTTTAATACCCAAATTGGTTATCAAATATGGTCATGGTGAAAAAAAACAATAGAAAGTGGAGAATGTGTGTTGATTTTTTTGACGTCAACTTCTGTGATAAGACCACGTTATTACAAGCACAGTCTAGAGAGTCAAAAGACCAAATTCCTTTAATCCTTAATGATCCTGAAAAGTACATACAGATTGGAAGTTCTTTATCTGAACCCCTCCGATGTCAACTTATCAAATTCTTCAATAGAATTTTGGCGTCTTTACTTAAACGCCTAGCGATATGCTAGGGATACCGACCGGAATAATGGTTTATAAGTTGAGTCTAGATCACGATCATAAATCCGTCCAGCAAAAATGAAGAAATTATTCGGTTGAAAAATTGATTTTCATTCTTGAGGAGCTGAAGAAACTTTGGATACTAAATTCATTAGAGAAGTTTAATATCCATACTGGTTATCAAATGTGATCTTGGTGAAGAAAAGTAATGGGAAGTAGAGGATGTGTGTTGATTTTACTAACGTCAACAAAGCTTATCCAAAGGATAGCTTCCCATTACCAATGATTGATTTACTTATAGATTCAACATTTGGAGATGGACTGTTTAGTTTCATGGATGCATACTTGGATTACAACCAAATTCAGATGAGCCCAGAAGATGAGAAGCACAAAACGTTTATGACCGACCGAGGAACATATTGTTATAAAGTTATACCCTTCGGCCTAAAGAATACCGATACAACTTATGAACGGCTCGTCAACAAAATGTTTGAGGTATAGATCAGACGAAATATAGAAGTATATGTGGACAACATGCTCATAAAAGTAAGGCAATCAATGACCATATTCACGACCTGGATGAGGCATTCAGTGTCCATCGGGCATACCAGATAAAGTTTAATCTAACTAAGTGTATGTTCAGAGTGACCTCGGAAATATTTTTGGGCTTCATTGTTTCACATCAAGAAATAGAGGCAAATCTTAAAAAGTTTAAGGCAATCTTGGATATAAATCCACTTCGGACAGTGAAAGAATTCCAAAAATTAGTTAGGGGCTAGCAGCGCTCTCCCATTTCTTAGCTAAATTGGCCGAAAAGTACTTACCTTTTTGTAAGGTTCTGAGGGAAACAAAGGCCGCTGGCTTCCAGTGGATTACTGAATGTGAAGTTATGTTCCAAGAGGTCAAAGAATATCTCTCGAACCCACCACTATTGACTTCTCCCCAAGAGGGAGAGGAGTTATTTTTATATCTGGTTTGTCTGAAACTACTCTAAATTAGGTCCTGATTCGACAACTGTCCAACGAGCAGCAGCTGTATACTGTGTCAATAAAATCTTAACCGACTGTGAAACTCGATATTCCCATGCTAAGAAGATAATTTTGGCGCTTTTGTATTTTGTCCGAAAACTCTAGGCATATTTCTAGGCATACAAAATTATTGCCCTGACTGATCAACCACTGAAAGAAATTTTACAAATGCTAGATATATCAGGACAACCAGTCAAGTAGGCTATTGAGTTGGCAGAGTTCAACGTGAATTTCTGATTGAGGCCGTCCTTAATAGGCAACCCCTGGTGGACTTCGTTGTTAAAATGACCCCAATTCTGAAAACTCTTGACCTTATTAAGGCTGACGGTTATCAAAATACTCTAACATAGACTTTGCACGTAGACGGCTCTTCAATATAAGTTGGTTGTGGAGTTGAAGTGGTGCTAAGAATGCCCGTTGGGTCAGAGATAAAGTATTCAATGACCCTCGGATTCCCAACAACATCTAATGTCATCGAGTACGAGGCATTAATTCCTTAACTAAAATTGGCCAAATAGTGTTCGATCAAGAACCTTATTATCTACAGTGATTCGGAACTGATTATTAATCAGATTTGTAACAAATTTAAAGATAGCAATCCACAATTTTCCCAATACCTCTCTGAGGTCCAAAGTTTGATCTCATCATTTAACAATCTGGAAATGATTCACATTCAAAGAAAAGAAAATGGAAAAACTGACCGACTAACAAGGGCTGCAGCGACTAGGGACCCAAAACAATACGTACGAGAAATGCTTAAAGTCCTTAAAGTTCCAAGCATCAATGACCGAGAGCAAGAATTATGCAAATAGCCGATACTGACAATCGGATGACTCCTTATGTGAAGTATTTATCGAACGGCATATTACCAGAGAATTTGGATAAGATCAAGCGTATGAAAAAGATAATGGGCTGGTACACCATTATGGATAAAAAATTATACTGATGTAGGTACTCCATCCCATATCTATAGTGTCTCACATCAAAAGAGGCTGACTACGTCATCAGAGAGGTACACCTTGGCATCTGTAGATTCCATATTGGAGGTAAGAACCTTACTTTTAAACTCATGATGTAAGGAAATTATTAGCCGACCATGATACACTACGCCATGGATTTCATCGGAAAATGTAAAAACTTTAAGATGCATGGAAACCTTATCCATTAGCCACATACAGAACTTTGAATTCTATAGTCACCATGGTCGTTCACACAATGGAGGCTCAATATCCTTGGATCGCTTCCAATGGCATTCGGACAAAGAAATTTCATAATTATTCGGATCGATTACTTCACGAAATGGGTCGAGGTTGTCCCACTTGCTAGATTAACATAATAGAATGCGACTGAATTCATCCAGCAAAATATCGTATGTAGGTTTGGTATACTCGAAATCATTATAACCGATAATGGAACCCAGTTTACCGGCAAGCATTTTACAAATTATTGTGCTAATTTGAAGATGAAGCTATCTCACAGTTTCATTGCTTATCCACAATATAACGGACAAGTAGAAGTTACCAACCGTACAACACTACACGGTTTCAAGATGAAACTTGAAAAAATTTGGGGCTTCTGAGTGTACGAGATCCCATCTATCCTATAGTTGTATAGGACGACACCAAAAGAGCCAACCCGTGAGACTCCCTTTAATTTATACTATAGGATCGAGGCCGTTATTCCAATAGAAATCGGACTCCCCGGTCTTTGGGTTTAGTCTTTCGATTCGTGCAATAACTCACAAAAATTTTGAAAAAATCTCAATCTTTTTGAAGAAATTCAAGACAAAGCATGGTTGCGGACGTCATCTTATTAACAAAGGGTTGCTAAGTACTACAACAAGAAGATGAAGGTACGCCAATTTGAAGTGAAAAATTTAGTGTTACGGAGCATTGAAGCCATTGAAAAAAATACCGATCGGAACAAGTTTTCATCTAATTGGAAAGGGCCATTCCTAGTTTCGATATTCTTAGAAATTGGGTATATAAATTACGTACCCATAATGGTAGACTAACTCCTCAGATTTGAAATGCCTCTCATTTTAAAAAATATTATCCATAATTAAATGTACAACCAGGTAAGATTTGAATCATGAGAAGTGCTTATAATTTTTATAATATTTTATTAATAAAAAATAATTATTTATTCATCATTGTGCTTGCTTGCTTTTTCATCACATTGCATTACTTAGGTTGTCCTTAAATCAGGTGAAATCTGTTCACCTATTTTGTGAACTACACTTGGTAATCGATAAAACTCAGTCACGTAACTAAATGACCTAGACGAGGTTGGTAATTAAAACTTAGTCATGATATCAAACAATTCAGATGAGATTGAGGGCAAAAAAGTTAAGGGGTTTTCTTAGAAGCACACATGTAAAAACCTTCAAGGTGGCATCATCAGCTGAGTATAGTCCTAGAAAAACATAAATTAAACACACGAATACTTTGGCACCCTTTAGTTAATCCGAGGAACAAAAACTGTATGTTAACAATAACTTAAGTAATATTTAAAGTCAGACATCTAAAATGTTCAATAATCAAAACACACTAAAAAGAAAGAGCCATTTGAAGAAAAAGTTTTCATTTATACTGAGAAATAATTACAAGTAAAAAAAATACACAAGTGATTATTTTAGAGGATGACAAGGCTAAGAAGTTTCCGGCAAAGGCTCCTAAGAATCCACATCGTCCTTGGAATGGTATAGCACATCGGAACTATGGCGAGTGTTGGCATTCCTCGGATGAAATACAGAAGTAGGAACATCAGGGGCCACCATTTGGACAATATGCTGGCATAAGCTGATACCTTCCCAATTGCTGCATTCTAATATCTCGTTGATACAATCCACTCTTAATCTTGAAGTTTTGGTATCTGAGAAGGATGTATTTCTACTTCATGTCAATCAGTTTACGTTCAAGTTGAGAAATATGCTCCTCTGTAGGAAAAATTTTTTCTCTCTCTATATAATTATGAGCCAAACAATTGGTAGTGCTAGCAAGACAATTGGCCATTTTCTGAAGTTGCAAAGAAAATAGAGCAAATCAACAAGTATAAAGGGGACAATGTGAATCTTAAGGAAGAGTTCGTACAATTCCTCGGAGATGGAGATGCTGACTAGAGTTGCATCACTTATAGGGATCTCCAAAACCACTTGGACCTCGGGCTTTGAGAGCTCTGAACTAACCACCTCTACCACTTCATAAGATCCTCTAGGAGTAACATCCCCCTCAGACTCAAGCACCTGAGAGTCGGAACCAAATATTCCAGCAACTGGTTTGAGAGTTGCTTCTGGCTCAGCCTCGGGCATGGGACCCTCCAAAAGTGGCACGTCTGCCACAATGACTTGACCTTCGATCTCAAATTCAAGTTGGACATCAAGCGCTGGGGGCTCGGGAGAATGCATCTCTGCAACTTCAATATGAAGTTCCGAGGTGATTACTTCAACCATTCTGGTCACTTGGAACTCAAGTAGCAACATCCCCTTAGCCTCACCAGATTGAGTCTCATTAATCCAGGATGTGCCCTCAACAAAAGTAGTAGGAATGTCTGGCAGGGACTCCCCTGATAGCTGAGGCAGAATGAACAGAACCCCATACAAAGTGAGAGTTGGGGCAGGGATCAACATGACTTCAACCACCACCTTAGCAACAGACTTTGAAGGCTCACTGCCTTCAATTGGTTTGATGGCTCCAGGAGATTGGGTCAAGGAAGACGTAGAAGTTGAGCTCAATTTGACCGACAAGCGCTTTCTCCTTATTAATTAGTCAATGGTGGCCTTGTCTTCAGAAGTGGACTTAGCCGATGCCTCTTTATGTTCAAGCACTATGGAACAGCTCTTTATTTGAATGGCCTTTGAGTTCAAGGCCTCCTTATCCTCAGACGCTTTAGCCAACGACACTTCTATTTTAAGGGCCTTTTCCTTTCTATTATGTTTTCTCCTAAAAACTGATGAATATGGTAGAGCCACCGACCCCGCAACAATATACTCCCATTTAGCCTACGCAAGGGATTCAGTAAACAGCTATCAATTCTTTTTATTTTCATTAAAGGTTATAGACTTTTCCTGAAGAAGGTCTGTCAATGCTTGGGCCGCCTTCTTCTCATGTTCAAATACATCCATTTGGAAAGAAGCAGAAAATCGACCCTACTCGTTGTAGAGTTCCCATACAAGAGGAACAACCAAGTAAAAAAAATAGATCTTTTCACCTCTTTGTGGAGTCAAGATTTCCTCCACTCAAACCAAATCTGGCCTCAGAGAGACTATAATCCAATCTTGTCCATGATGGATACGGAATATCACTTTCACGGCCATGGCATTAAATGTCAAGCTGTGAATCTGGGCAAAAATGTATAAATAAATAAAATACCTCATGCCATTTGGCTAAACTCTAGCTATCAATATATGAAGCTCCACCATTATTTTGTACAACTTCAACACCAATGGAAATCAGAGACCACCTTTTAAGTAGATCTTGTACACTGTGTTGTAACCCTTCGGTGGAGAAGAAGCTCGTCCACTAACTCTAAGCAAATAATATCAAAGAAGTCAGAGTCCTGTACCGAGCTCGAAGGTGCTCCACATCGCCAGAAGTCAGGAGAAACTAGATATATTCGACACTGGGAGCCATTGGAAAGGAAAAACTCTGGCAATGAATGTGAAAAGAAGATTTCAAATGAGAATGAGGAAGATGAAGTAATTGAAAGTATGATGCAAAAGCTTAGAGGACTATTTATAGATGAAGAAGGAGGCCTGAAACAACACCGTTAAATTTGAAATTCAAAAGATACACCTCATGATGACACTGATACATGTCAACCTCCCATTCGCTCTGTCGTACCTTAAATCGCCCGATGTCAATAATAATAATTTACACATTTCCAATGAGCCGTGCAGGATCTGAAGAGGCATGCATTTAATACAGCGATTGACAGCAAGAATAGAGATCGTCGGGTTAATTGCCCTCGTCTGGTGGAAGTCTTTGGACTGAAAGTTTTTGTCCGATGAGCTAATGAAACTCATCAGAGGACAGAATTTATTTTCGGGCTTCATATCAAAAGGCTGAGTTTCAAGCCTCCTAATATGGGGGTTAGTGATGAGTACTGTATTTGACAGCATAAAGAAATCAGCCCAAAATAATTTTAAGCCAGAGGTTAAGTTTCAGCTACCCAAACCATTTATGCAACCTATTTCAACGAATTTGGCCAACCCCCTTAAACAATCCAATTTTGTGATCAGGTCGATACCAATTTAACGGCCATAGCGGTTTCTTACTCTCATCTCCTAACGACCTCAGGTGTTAGTTGAAACTATTATCAGGATAAAGCTAATCCATCTGTCAATTTTCTAAACGGTTGACAAGAGGAATCAACCATCGCCCAACCTCTATAAACACCTATCCTATCCAACAGAAAAAGGATCGAGCATTTAATCTTTATCAGACAGAGAAAAAAGATAATTTTAAGACGTTAAAAGTGACACTCTTTCTTTCTCAATCTAAGACGCCTTCATAAAAGTGTAAACCCTCGAACAAAAAACATGCACATTTTATATCCTTTATCTTTTCTCTTATTTAAAAAAAAGAATACTAAGTTGAGCTTCAGAAAATATATTGGGGAGTGAATCCTACTAATCCTTTGACCTTATTTTGTGATTGCACAGGATTTAAATTTGAGACGTACGAAAACCGAATATATTTGACACCCAACGAACAAAATTTAAATCATCTTATCCGTACAACAATCAGGATCCTCGAACGCATCAGTCTAATTAATACTTTTTCATGTAAAAATTCTTTATTAAGATATACAA
>JAODPA010068476.1:0-10202 GCA_025585075.1 Nepenthes mirabilis | reverse complement strand
GCTTTTTTTATATTTATTTTAATAATAAAAACAAACACAACAATATTACCGTTCAATAAAATATTTTCAACAAAATATACATAAAAATAGAGCATAAATATTTTTTTTTAAGTGAGAAATTTATACGAGAGAAAGAGACCTTCCTTCTTCCTCCTATTCTAGTTTTTGAAGAGCAATATTTTTAAAAACATTATTTAGTCATCGTTAAAACACCATTCAGGAATATAATACCCATTTATTCATCTATTATTATGTGAACCTGTCAGCATACAACATGCTCGTTTAATAGAAATTATGATCATACGGTTTACTTTTTCATTGAAAACTAAGGAAAAAACCGTAAAAGGCTCAGAACTCTAATAGCCTTTGTGGGTCTCACGAACAACCGATATTTTTCTGTAGTTTTTTTTTTTTTCTTGATAGAGGTTAAACTAAACATAGCAAAACGGCAAGGTGATCATGGACTCAGATTCTCGAACCACCACACGAATTGGGATCGAGTTTGGAGAAATGAAATTATAAATGATTACAATGAAGTTCATTTTTTTCAATTAGAACTCCCAATTCAAGAGAAAATATACAAGCACAAGCAGAGTCTACCAGAGAGATTTCATGCTTAGGAGGGAAGGGAAGAAATACATACAAGAAGTAGACAGGATATCAGACGGCAACATCACGCCAAGGAATTCAGATGACATCAACCGGATTTGAAAAGCAAGACTGCCTTCTGGTCCAAATAGAAGTAAACAAAGTGGTTGGTCTCATGAGTCACATATGAACCTGCACAAGGAACCGCATGTAACAAAATCGCTTCCAGTTTACTGACATAACACCGAGCATCCATGTAGATTAATGATCAAAACATCAGCTGATATGTATTATTATCAGACTTCCAATATCATAATAATATCACAATATGTTACAGTATTGGTAATATTTTACAATATATAAGTCGATACACTCGATATTTGGCCAATACATCGGCTAACATGGCCCTATCAACTTACGATTTTCAGATTATTGTTCTTTCAATATATATAATGTTGATACATACTATATAATATGTCCAATACTGATATGACTACGACTTATATCGATACCGGTACCCATACCCATATTTTCATCCATGATATAGATATAGTAGAATGGTGATGCCACGGCTCAGTTTAATTACTTTCATGTGAAATTGAGAAATAATACTCATATAACTCTTACACAACTCTGTGATAATTATCTTTCCATTCATAAGTAGAAAGGTGTGCCCTTTTAATTTTTTAATTTAGGCATCACTAATGAATATTTTAAAAACATAGCATTGACTGTGAATCCTACTTATCCAAAT
Organism: Nepenthes mirabilis; assembly: GCA_025585075.1. NCBI lineage: Eukaryota > Viridiplantae > Streptophyta > Magnoliopsida > Caryophyllales > Nepenthaceae > Nepenthes > Nepenthes mirabilis. The sequence goes on along the minus strand of JAODPA010068476.1, from coordinate 8,860 downwards.
ATATTAAAAAGAGTTCCACATGTTTATATAAAATAAAAATGTAGTACAAAAATTTATTTTAAAAAGCATATTTGTGAAATCAAGGGGAAAGGGCGAGGCGAGGTGACCTGATATCATCCCCGCCCCCCACAATCTTTATGGGATGAAAATTCACTGCCGGATTCAGGACAGGGCAAAATTGTCATCCCCATCTACAGCCTCCTTGGGGGCCAGCAGCAACCAGGAGTGGCCAAAAAAGATAGGCAGGGGCTGATTCGAAGGGAATCGAAAGTAAGCAGCATTTCAGACAACGGATGTCCCAGAAGTAAGAGCGGATTCTAAGTGGAAAGCATATTGCACAAGGCCCTTTCCTTGGTTCGAAATTATGACACCCATGTCAGAATGAATTAACCTTACTATTGTTTCAAGCTCACCATCTTATTCGTAATGCCTAAGAAGCGTGGACACGGACATGGGATAATAAGCTAACACATTATTTTTCTAGAAACAATGACACAATATGTTAAAAATGCGCGAACTAAAACCACAATTTATTCTTTTTTAAATTTATGAACAATATTATTTTATAATTTATTTCTTCATCCAAAAACATTTCTTGTTGGGTTCCAATACCCGGGGTCCCTAAAAGGACGAGCAAGTGGGCGAGTACTTGACCCGAGAGGCCCAAGTTGTTAGTTTGCCCAAGACCGCGTAAGGAGAAATAAGCCCGAGGACATTCCACAATTGGCCCAAAAGCCTTTAGCAAGTCACTAATGCGGTTAACGACCAAGAGCCCTCTCATCCCGTCCGAGGACAAGCACAATATGGCATATAGTACACGGACTCATCCAAAGGATAATAAGGCCAGAAAGGAACGAGGACTCTCCCAAATGTCCGAGAATGCCAGCTCAGCTTCACAGTCACCAAAGGACACGCAACCCATGCGTCACGCCACCACCAAACCTCAGAATGTGCCTTGTCACTTCAAGACTGGCATTCCTGGCAAGGTATGGCCAGTCAGCGCCGTTGGCAGCTAGCTTCTTGTACACGCCAGCATGTCTGACACAGCATGGCTGTGTCAGCAGAGTAGGTGGCCGCCCTCCCAGTAGGCCTCAGTAGCCGCATGGGCATGCCAGCGGCCACGTGGACATCTTCAACAACCACATTCCTCTATAAATACTCACTTAGAGCCCACAGGAGGGGGGCTGGACCCTTCTCTCCATATCTCTACGAGGATCCTTCTCACATCCTCTGGATCTCTCTCCTGGGCAGATAAAAGAGATAGAAGAAGGAAGACTAGGGTGTCTCCATACTTTGTATTTTGTATACTACAAACGAACGATAGTGAAGATCTTTCCCAGGCTCCAAGCCTCGTGGTTTTTCCTCCTCATTTTAAGGGGAGGTTTTCCACGTAAAATCCGGTCTCATCTCTCTCTCTCTCTAACTCCAAACTTCAAACTCTTATGTTGCTCCNAAAAGATATAAAATATAAGCAAAAATTCAAAATGAATACATGTCCAAAACATGTTGAAACACATGGAAGGGTGCTGAAATTTAAAATAATAATAATAATAATTTAGACAACTGTTAAATACTAGCACTTTGGTCCCGGAAGAATGTCCGTGGTTCTTAAAGTAATGCCTTCTAGTGAATTCTAAGAAGGATTTATAACAAATTCCATCTAACCCCATCAAAGCCTAAGAGCCGAGATGTTCAATGGTGGGTAATTCATATTTGTTCAGCTTATATGATATGGGTTACTGGTTGGGGGATGGATTAAGTTGACTAGAGTTGGATCCCCTTTGAAGTTAAAGATGGGCAAAATGTGAACATGGGTCAGGACTCAGAAGTAAACTAGCCCATTTAGATCCTAATCATATCATCCATTTGCCAGGCCTATTAGTAGTATAATTTGGCTACAATTGGTGCACTAACCGAAGCTTGTTTAATAATGAGATTGCATGCATCACTAGATATATACATCTAATTGACATGCAGTAAGGAAAAGTTGTTTGAACGATTGATTCCCCTAGCATAACACTACACTTGGAACATTAAAGGCACGAGTTTTTTTCCCCTTTTTCCTTTAAACTGCTGCTATACTGAGCATGCACAAACTGCATCATCCTATATAAACTTATCATATATTTAGTGAACAAATTTACAAAATAGAGATCATAATGCTGACAGCATGCTCCAATAAACTTTTATGTAGTTCAAAAGGAATACTAGGAAAAGCCTTACGGGCACTTGACTAACAATTGGCTGACAGACCATAAGAGCTCAAGCAGAGGCAATTTTAATGGTAAGTAGTGTCTATGGCCCCCACCCCACCCCAAAAATAAACGTTTTAAAGAACAAGGCATCAACAAATAATGTCGGACTTTGACATCAGCACTAATTGAAATAATCCTCCTGGCTAACTGTAGGTTTGCCTCTTGCAGCTATTCGCATTAGAATTACTTTCAAGTTGATTTCACAATAGTTTTACCAAGCCAAGTGCCATCGATTTTGATCTTCAGAAGCTTACAAGAAGTCAAGAGCTTCACATACCACAAGTTCAGGAATGATGCGAAGAAAAACAAGAATATGACATTCTATAATAATGTCAGATATATGAGGAAGGAAAGACATTATTTGAGATCTGGATACAATAACTCAGATGTGTAATATGGACTAAACGGCAATTTGGATTCTTTGGACAACAATAAGACAACAATATTCAATTCACCCAATGAGTACTTCCTATATAGGATATATGATATTCAGAAATTTGAGGGACATAATCAAAGACTACGCACACTATTTTATTCCAAATCGCCCAAATTTGCCTCAAACTTCTCATTGAAATGACTCGTGCATGTGTGAGAGAGAGACACTGCAAACCCCAACTCCAGATGTCCCAATTCAATTTTTGGAAGGTGCAGTCTAGGTTGATTAGATCCCTAAATTCAATACCCTCGATTAAGAAGAGTACGAAGTTTTTGGATTTATGAAAAATTAGGCAATTTAACCAACAACTGTAGTTTACAAACATGTAAAGGTATCGATAGGAAGATGCCTACGGGCAGCAAATGAAGAGCAAAGAAAGTTTAAGATGGTACGGACACTTAAAATACAGGGCAAATAAAGAATCAATAAGAAAAGATGTATTTGATTGAGGTTAGAAGCAAGGAGAAAATTAGTGGTAGGCCCCTGAAAATTTGAAGTGAGTTGATCAAGAAGGGTCAGAAATTGCTTTTCCATTCAATGGATATTGTGTTAGCTTATGTAGATTGAAGGAATGGATTCATATATCCAACATTCCAGAGTGAGACTAAGAGCTTTTGTTAGGGATTTTTAACGTTGGCAAGCACAAAGAAGCGTGCTACCAAAAAGCTTTGCACCCATCCTACTCGTGATGCTAACCAATTTGTAAATTCCTCCACAGAGGATTTGTTTCTTAAGCGCATGAGCTACTGATAGTTTATTCTTGAGAGAGAGATGGATCTCTACTCTCTCAATTAGTCGATTTCAACTGTTTCACCAACAGGCACCGGAAGCCTGTTCTTACTAACTTGATAGCCCCCTACCATCTGTTGGTCCAAGAATTTTTTGCCAAAATCCATGATGTCAATTGGGCCACATCCTCTTTCTTACACACAATAGGGGCCGCACAATTAAAATTACTCCATCTGCTGAGTTGAGCACACTCAATATTCCCATAGTGCAATCCTCGGTTTATCCTTATTTTACCTAAACCATTCTCCATACAATTTTCATTGCCTCCAATTTAGATGTTGCTCCTATTTGGTGGCATGGCAGCTCTTTTAAAACCAAGCTTCATTTGCTCCAACACTTTGTTACATGCTGTATTATATTAACCAACATTTTTTCATTCACACATTTTTTCCTCTTCCACTCAATAAAACATGTTTCTTATATGCGCTCGTCATGGGCGAACCCAAAGACCTTTCATCTCACATTTGTTCTAATATAATTTCTTCTTATGATGCCAAAAAGAACGGCAGCATCTCTCATTGTTGTCTCATCTAATGACTTACTCTGGAGCTCAATCTTGTATTTCCTGATCTTCCCCAGGTTTCTCTTGGAAAACCCATCGGCTAGACCACTCTTGAGTAGAGTTTGGTCCATGCTCATCATCGCTTGTTGAACCAGCAAGACCCCTTGGCCAACCCAATGCCAGTTGATTTTCCTTCTACCCTGGACTGTCAGAGCCTCCCTCGTCCACTCTTGGACCATCTTATATTGTTACAGGCAAGCTCTCTCAAGTCTCTAAACAACTTGCAACTATCCAAATTGAGGTCTCTCGCAATACCACATGAAATATTGTCTCTTCACCAAGTTGCAAAACTTACAAGTTGGAGGCCTGATTCAAAGCAATCGGATGATGAGTAGTCAAATTCCCCTTTATTTCCGTGACAAAAAGGGGGTGTGTAGGTGGTTGGTAGGTTCAGTGTTTTTTTGAGAACAGTTATGAGTGGAGCATTGTTGTGGCTATTGTTTCGATCACTTTGATTATTGTTGGTAACTATATGTTGATTCAATTTCAATGCTTATATGGAGATAGCCATATGGTGATTGTGCTTTAATGCTTTATCTTGTGGTATTTTGTTTCATCGTCAGGTTACTTGTGCTAAGACTACTTTACTGTTCTATGTAGTTATATTCAGTGTTGCATCTGACTTTCTATTCACTTGACACACATTTTTGTTGCACTATGTTTGGCGTTTGTGCTAACCATTAAGAACAAGAAAAACATGTGGAACACCTTTAAGCGGACATTTCCTTAAGTGTCTTGTTGTCAATCTCATGGCATAAGAGTAGATTTTCATGTAAAACATATTCTTTATCAGTAGTGTCCAAACATGTGATCCATTTGTTATTATGTGGCTAGGTGAGTTTTGTCAAGGAAGTGCCAAAGGGAAACATTCTTGGGGATTTTTATTGCAGCTAGTCCTACCATGCCTGATGGGCAGCTGTTGTCTCCATGAGCTTGGGATGCTGAGAGGATTTGTATCGTGCGCGCCCAAGGCATGCCTAATGAACGCTCAAGTGTGGATTGCAAGGAAGACTTGTCTCATGCGCACTTGAGGCAATGCCTTAAGAATACTCATGAGTGCAAAGCAGCAAGACCATGCCTGAAGGGCACTTGTGCACCACTTAGTTTGCAGTTCTACGCCTGATGTACATGCACATGTGCCAATTCCCAGTTTTCTCACTCCTCCCGTTTTACCCCCCCATGTTTTACCTCAATCATATAAATGCTTCCTTGTGTCTGCCCTAGCCACCATGCATTGAATATCTGGGTGCTCAAGGGTGAATTCCTTATGTCTGCCCTTCAAACAACTAATTCGTGCGGTATTGCCAGAGACTTTGATTTTTATAGTAGCCGGTTGGCACAGAGATCTAAGAGAGCTTGCCCGTAATAACAGAAAATGGTCCAGGAGTGGACAGATGAGGCTCAAACGGTCAAAGGAGAAAGGTCGATGGAGAATCAACCAACATTGGGTCAGCCAGAAGGTTTTGCCAATCTGGCGAGCGACGATAAGCATGGGTTTCTGCGAACGAGTGGATCGGTCGATGGGTTTCCCAAGAGAAATCCAAGGAAAATTAATAAATACAATATTGAGCCACAAAATAAGTCATTGAATGAAACAACCATGAGGAAAATTATCCTTTTTAGCATCATAAGTAGAAATGATATTGGAACAGATGCAAAACGATAGGTCAATTGGTTCATCCATGAGAAGAATATCTAAGAAACACATCTTATTGAGCAGAAGAGAAGCAAAATGTGACAAAAAATGTTGGTTAGCATAATACGGCAAAGAGCAAGGCACCGGAGGGAAAAAAAAAACCTTCGTTTTAAAAGACTTGCCATCCCACCGAGTAGGAGTGCCATATGAGGTAATGCAATCGTAGGGTAGAATAGTTCAGGTAGAATAACAGTAAATTGAGAGTCATGCCATGGCAATATTATTTCAGTTGGAGTAATTCTAGTTATGTGACACCTAATGTGTGTCAAGAAAGAGGATGTCACCCAGTCGACATCATGGATGTTTGCAAAAAAAATTATAAGACCAACAGAAGGGAGGGGAAATCAAGATGGTAAGAAGAGGCTCCCTGTTAGTGAAGACAGATGAAGTCAACTCCTGGAGAGAGGAGAGATCCACCTCCCTCTCAAGAATTAACTGTTGGTGGCTCTTGCGTTTAAGAAATAGATTCACAGCAGAGGAATTTACAAATTGGTTTGCATCACGAGTAGGACCAGTGCGAAGCTTTATGGCCACATGCTTCTTTGTGCTTGCCATCAGAAAAGCAATTACACACTCATGAATCAAATCATATCGAATTAAACCCGACTAATGAAGAGGAGAAGACTAATTATCTGAGACAAGGGGTTAGGAAGCTCCAATCACAAGCCTAAGGGAGACCATCACACACTGTGGAGCACCTGTGAGGCTTGATTCCAAAAGTCATACACAAACCACATCAACAACATATTTCTCCATAAATCAACACCAATGACCACAAAGGCTCCTAATCCCCACAAATGGCACACAAACCATGAACACTCTCTCAAAAATATAAGGAAAAGTATTTTCTGCAATTCTAATGTTGAGTTATTTTCTACATTACATTTGCTATTATTTTTGATAATAAGTATTATGCTGGATAATTGATTAGTATTTGATGCATTTAAAATTGCACGCTTTCTATTGTTTTGAGTATTTGAGCACCTTGTGCTTCTGTATAGTCGTAGAGTCTAAACTGTAGACAATTCGGGACTATCTATTTCTTTCAGCTTTGAAACACCGAATCACAAAATGGAATTTATAAAGGGAAGAAAGGGCAATAGAAGGACAGAGAAGAATTTACAAGACTTTTAAGATCAAAGTGTCTGCTTATCCAAAAATCTGCATTGGATAGACAGAAGATAGGGGTTCACATATAGTTTCCTATTTCTTAAGATTGTCTTAGATATCACGAGGAGTTTCTACAAAAAGCAGGTAAATGAATTGTAGCACCTATGCAAAGCCTGTTGCTCAAATTAAAAAGCTACCTAAATATGAATATACAAAAAAAAGCAAATATTTAGTTCAGTTTCCAAACGGCAGAGATAAAGGCTCACTTGACTCAATCGTAGAGATTAATAATCAAGAAAAAGCCCTGTCTCTTGATTCATCCTGGTGGATGTAATCCAAGTGGTAGAATCTCTATTCTTTCATGTGAAAGACCAGTGTTCAACTGTCCTGGGATCATGAATGATAATTTCATCCCCCCCCCCCACCCCACTGCGATAGAAAAAAATATAGAAGACCAGAAGTAAGCCAAAAAAAAAATCTGTTCAACACGGCGAAAATTGCTCCACCAACTAGACATGCACACACTCTTGATCAACTAGTTTTATGAGGAATCAATGGTTATCCCGGTGTAGCAACAACTGTTGAAATTAATGAGGCAGACTAGGTATTTGGGTATAGCATCATTTTTAATAACAAGGTAACCGTTAGAAAGAAAGAAGTAAAGCAAAGACTATCAACATCAAGTCAGAGAGATATAATCCAATTAAATTTAGTTCTCACTGATATTAAATCGAAATCTAGCAACATCCCTGGTTCTTAAGCAAATATACTGAAGCCAAACATGTGGCCACGAAAGAATGAATTCAAACATAAATCGTGAAAATAACCCTCTAAAGTTAGCATGTGGAATCAAATTTCAAAGAAATTGCGACCAATTCCAGCACAAAATAGCAAGGAATGACAGGAGAGGAAGAAGTTTCAAGTTACCGAAATTGCGACCAACAATGCAGTGCCACGTAGGCCCATGCTTCTTATCGAACTCCTTCTTAATAGTCTCCGCAACATCTTTCTCCACATTGTGCTTCTCAAATGCCTAACATTACACCACATTTTTTGCACCATCGTCTCAGGAAAACCACAACAACTTACAACCAGAGAGTAAAATTCGATATTTTTCGTATTATTGAGAGTGCAAAATTATAAGAATCTACTATATATCCCAGAAATTTAAGAAATTTCCTCCCTTTTTTTCCATTTTATTGTGATATTGACAATTTTAGCATTCATCCTACGTAATATCCTTAATTTTAAGTTGCAATATATACTTCTCGCCCACATTCCATTCCTTCACAACAACTCAGAAACAGCTAATCAACAATTGCTCGGTAAAAAATTGAAACAACTCGAAAGAACGTAGAGAAATTCCCAATTGATTTTGGGGAATTTAAACAATGTAGATCCGAATCAATTAACAATGTAATACTACATAATAAAATTGTAAAAGAAAGCACATCTTTCTCATAATTCCATTATATAAAAATAGAAAGAGGAAGAGCTACCGCGATGGCAATGTCGACGGCCTCCTTCTGCATGTCGTCATTCATATCTGCGCTCTTGATGGTGACCCGTTTCCCGGACGCCGCCTTCGCTGATGTCTTCCGGTCGTCGGAAGACGGCCTCACCACCAGAGCCCCGGCGCTCCCTCTCTTGGATTCGTCGCTCATTCTTTTTGGCTTTGTCTTCCACTTTTTTGAGCTTGCTCCTTTTGCATACAGGAAAGAAGCTGACTACGAATGTCAGACTACAAAAATTTTCCCTTACTGTGTATGAGAAATTTGAGCCTTAAATTCTATTATCCTTAATCGAGGCGGAGAGTTTTATTTATGAAGGATTAATGCTACAGCATATTAATTCAATTTAAAAGATAAGCTCGAGAGTTTTTTCCAAGTAGTTTGGTGGCCACGAATATCACTTAGTCTAACCGCCCTTTTTCAAATTTCTTTTGTAAACAATTGGAGAGTCTATTCTCCTAAAAATGAGGCAAATTTAAATTTTTTTAATTATAATTATTT
>JAODPA010068475.1:0-10201 GCA_025585075.1 Nepenthes mirabilis | reverse complement strand
TTAATTTTTATTTGTTGATGAAAAAAGTTACTAAAATATTGTTTTGATATTTCTGTGAATCTTTTTTGTTCAATTTCAATACAAAATTAGCCCAATTTCATCTTTAATTAATAGTTTATTTAATACTCTTATTAATACTTTTCCTCATATCACGAGTCCAATAAATCTAGGTAGAAATAGTAGAGTGTTACAAAAATGTTGTTTAAAATCTCTCACACATCGAGTATTTATCGTTCAAGTGTCTCCTCTCTATTTCTAAAATTAAAGCGACTTTTTTAATGAGAAGAGACAGAGTAATATAACACCTCATAAACTATTGGCGATTTTGGTTGGGCCTGTGTTTTTCATAAGGCAATTTATTTATTCTTTGATTTTCTCTTTAAAGTCGATGTTTGAGGTAAAAGAACCTCAATTTGATGGGGTTGGTCTCCGAATTTAACCCAAGAGACTTCAACATTCATGACATATCTTGAAGTTGGATAGACATTTATCCAATATCCAATACTGCCAAAAAATGAGCTCTTAGTTAGGAATCATTGTTAGTAGAATCATCATGAGAAGGAAAATCCTGATAATGCTGACTAGATTAACCATGTGCATACATATTTACCATGACTTATGATTTATAAAATTTTATAAGTATATTTGAAACATATGAATTTCATCAACTTGTTCTAATATTCGGCACTGTGATGCATACCTTAAATATAGATTTAGTCCTGTTGGGCCTCAATGTGAAAGCCTATAAAAGCACGGCCCAAGCAGGGCCCAAGTAAGAGGCCCAGAAATATTCAGGCGGCCCAAGTAAGAAGCCCAAGGACAGAGAGCCCGAGAAATCTGGCAAAGTCTTAGAACTGCCCGAGCGGCTAGGAAGAGACGCTCGGATTTCTCCCAAAATGCCCTCTAAAGCCGCTTCATCTCACGAGTCCACCAACTCACGAGGAACATCACAACTGGACGAGGACCGCTCGTTCATGACCGGGAATGCCAGCTAAGCCACTTCGTCGGTTTCCAAGAAAGCCTGCAGCTACTGCTGGTCGCCGTCTCAACAGGGCACGCCTAGTCAAATCAAGACTGATATTTAGACCCTGTACGTCTGACACACTCAGATGCTGCAGCGGCGCCGTCCGCATGCCACTCCACGCAACGTCTACAGCATTTAAAGGAGTCGGTGGACCAGCTCCTCAACCGCTGGATGGACGCCACGTGCCTTCTCCCCAACTGCCTGGTTCCTCCTATAAATACCAAGCAAGACCCCTCTCAGAGGGGGGACGAACAGAGAAAAAAGAGAAAGGACGACTCTCAGTCTGGACTCAAACAGACCCACATAGAGAGAAACAGAGCCTTCGACCGGGCATTCTCTCCCCAAAACCAACTCCACAAAGGAGAGAAAAAAAAAGCTCTTAGCGAGCATAGTTCACTAGGAAAAAAAATACAAAACGAGAGACAGGGAAGGGATTAACCCTCACAACTGTACTTTGTAAAATCTTAAACCCATATAATGAAGCTCTTTCCAGGCCCTGAGTCTCGTGATTTTTCTTCCCCATTCAAGAGGAGGTTTTCCACGTAAAAAATTCGGTCTCGATCTTCATCCCGTGTCCAACACCTCAATCACTCGTGTTGCCTGGAAGCCAAGAATCCGACTGGACGCACCCCTCATCAACGAGCCTACCTCCGGACGATCCGTGGAACCAGAACGCAACATTAGCGACATTTGTGGGAAGGAAGAACAAAAAACTTAAGACTTCCCACTCTCCTACAACAACGCTCCAAGGATGCTCAGCAGACAAGGCAGCACGTCTACCCGGGGAGAAGAATGCCACGACGAATGCCTCCCGTTGGGCGGTAGAGTAAGCAGCGGCCCCGGCACCAGCGTGCGCAAACTGGCGCAGAAGGTGGACAGCCTCACAAGAGCCGTCCGCAACCTGCAGGAGAAAGCGGGCAAACAAGCTAGGAGCCCACGCTCCGAAAGCCCGCGCCAAACGGTGCTCCAGAGACAGCAGTCGACGCGGGCTCCAGGCGAGTTGAGGGACTACCTCAACAGAAAGAAATCCATGAGCCCAGTACCATCAAGAAGGGGGCTCAAGAGGCTCTGGAAGACTGTCTTTGGACCCAAGACCGGCGAAGCAACTCAGCCGGCAGAACGAGAAGACCTCCTGCCCTTGAGGGCAGGGGAAGGAACGAGAAGGGCGAGCACCCACCAGAAGACCCAGCGACCGTCCGGGCACGACAAGCCTGAGCGGATTGTCCTTGGGGAGAAAGACGCTCAGGCCCATTGGCCTTCACTGACTCCCTCACCAATATCCTGAGGCAGATCAGGGACGAGGAGTTCCTAAGATGGCCTAGGGCGTTGAAGAACCCAGGGGGAGGCGACCAATGGGAATATTGTCATTACCATGGCAACCGCGGCCACGACACCGAGGACTGCACCAAGCTCCGAGCGAAAATCGAGCGGCTGATAATGGAAGGATATCTCGACCGCTTCCTGCCACGACCCGAGCGCGGCCCCGGAGCAGCAGGAAGCAGCCAGTCACGCCGCTCGAAGGGAAAGGCCATAATGGGCGCGGACTGACAAAAAAAAAAGAGAGAAAAGACAAAAAGCTCTGGGAACCACTCAATATAAGAAAAAAATGTACATTAATAAAAACGTGCATTTGTTACCTTCTCCATGAAGCGTTCCCATACTCTCTCCTCAAAAGTGAAGCAACTCACAGCATTCAACAAACAAAACTTGGGCGCCAACCCGAGCGACCCCAGCAGTCGGACCCCAGCGGTCAGGCAACAAAACTTGGGCGCCAACCCGAGCGACCCCAGCGGTCGGACCCCAGCGGTCAGGCAATAAAACTTGGGCGCCAACCCGAGCGATCCCAGCGGTCGAACCCCAGCGGTCAGGCAACCAAAACTCGGGCGCCAACCTGAGCGACCCCAGTGGTCGGACCCCAGCGGTCAGGCAACCAAAACTCGGCTACGACCGAGCGGCTCTAGCGGTCGGACCCCAGAGGTCAAAACCCAGAAACACGGCCGTGACCAAACGATCCTAGAGGCCCGGCGGCAAAAACAAGGCCGAGAGGCTAAAAACTGGAAGTCCCTAAGAGGGCTGCATACCCAAGCCCAAAAAGACAAAGGGTCAAGCACCTGGAGGGAGTCACCCGCTTGAAACAAAAACGTTAGGCGCTGTTTGATGCGCCGCAAAAAAGAAGAAAGAATACGAACAAGACACAAAAGAAACGCCCGAAGCCTTAAAGCGAAAAGGACAAAGTTTTATTCACAAAAATGATTTTCTGTACAGGTATGACAAAACAATATGAGCAAAAAGGGGGCAGCACATCAAGGAGGATCCGCTCGGCTTCCTCCTCTCTAAGTCCCGTGGGCTCTAGAAGATCCGGTCTACTCCATCTGAACTGCCTCCTCGGGCGTAAGAGGTTCACCATCAGGCCCTGCCCAGGGAGGACCAGGGAAAGGCCTGCCATCGACGCCGTACAGGTCTTCCACACTCAAAGCACTGGCATTCCTGGGATCAAGGACGGCTACAGGAAACCGCAAACGGATCAAACGCGCCACTCGATGACACATGCGAATACCGTCCCGAAACTTGCCATCCAACACAGGAGCCATCTCAGCAATCTGTATGGACGTCCTTAGCCTCTCCTCCTGGCGAAAGATCCGCTCCTGAAGGAGGCCCTGCCTAAGCCGCAGGTCCTTGACAGCGATCTTCTCCTTAGCTTCAGCCAGCTCCGCTTCCGCCCGTTGCGCAGCTTCACGAGCGGCCCTCGAGGACCTCATCTCCAAACGGGATTGAGCAATCACTCCCACTAGTCCGTTGAGGCCGGCAATCAAACTCTGGAGTTGCAACAGAAAAGTTCATCAAAGTATGAACAGTGGAAAGCAAGGGAAGAAAGGAAGCAACGGACTACCTCAGACACAAGAGGGTCATCCCCTGTGCCACGCTCCACGTGGGACTCGGACTCCTGCGGCTCGTTCCTAAGCCTCGCGGGCGCCACCTCAGGCACAGGCTCGTCAGCTACAAAAGGCGCTGGAAAGTCTGCCTCGAAATCAATGTCCCTAAGAGACTCGGGCAACCGCTCGGTCTCAACTTCAACAGGGCGCCCAAGAGGATCAGAGGGCGCGGACTCGTCAACACTCAAATCCATGACCTCCACCATCTCTCGGATCATTTCAGGCGACACTCCCCTCTCAGAATCCATCATGGCACTCCCGCCTCCTATGTCCTCGGAAAGGTGATCAATCCAGTCCGAGACGTCACCAGGCAAATCGACGGGAGCGCCGGGATCAAAATCATCACAGGGGGGCTAGACGTCCGCATGCCCCGTGGTCTGAGTAAGAACCTCCACGGGTGCAGTAGAGAGATTAGCAGTGGCAGTGAAGGCGAGACCGCCAGATCCCGAGGACCCCGGAAGAGAGGCTTCAGTCCTCACCCTCTTGATCAGAGGAACATCATCATCATCATCGTCACAGGAGGTCTGGGCCCCAGGAAGCTCTCTGATCCGCGCAACAGCTCTTGAGGGCTCGGCCGAAAGATTAGCAGTGGAAGTGAAACCGGGACCACCAGACCTCGAGGACTCAGAGAAAGAGACAGTCCCTGACCTCGTAGGCAGAGGAGCAGCCACGTCATCATCGCTCGCGCCCTCGATATCAAAATCCTCATCATCACTTGAGGAGCGCTTAGCAGTGGGTCCCCCACTCCTCGGTCTCCTCTTGGCGTTTACAGAAGGAACTGGGCCGTGAGCCTCCTCCCGCGGTCCCCACTTGGCTGCCCTGAATTTATCAGTAGTCAGCCGGATGTTACGCTTGTTCAAATGGAAGCTCCACAAATTGGCCAGCACTAAGTCTGTGCGCGCCTTCACTTCCTCCCGGTCCTCCCTCGAAGGGTCAGAGCAAAACTGGCTGGCCACCTTCCCCCACGCAGTAGGGATTGCCCAATGCTCGTGGACGCCGAGAAAGAAAAACTTATCTTTCCACCGCCTCGTGGAATCCGGGTTGCCACCACACAGCGAAGAAAATTCTGGGCGGGGAGTCATTACGATCCAGTCAAGGTTCTGTGTAAAGCGGAACATCACCTTGACCGTAAGAGCATTCAAGAGCTTCTCATAACACTGAAAGAAGACGCACAAGAACACCAGATACCTCATCGCATTCGGATGAAGCCTGGCAAGGGGCACCCCGAGCGCCCTCATGATGTCGCAGAGCTCCTCCGACATGAAAAACCATAACCCACCTTTGAAGTGGGCCTCATAAACGGTGATGAAGCCGTCCGGAGGATACAGTGCCCTATCATGCGGCTTCGGAATCATCATGGCCATAGACTTAGAGATCTGATACTGGGCTCGGATCTCCGTGAGCCTGTCAAGCGTCATCGTGGAAGCAATGTCTCTCACTCCAGGCGCCATGAAAGCCAAAGAACAAAGGAGAAGACGAAGCTCGAAAGAAGAAGAGAATGAAAATCAGGCGCGAAGATGAAACATCAGGGCAAAAATGGTTTAAATAAGCCCTGTGATGCAAAAAGGGGTACTCATTGCCCTTGCCACGCGTCAACCAGCCATTCACCCCAGAAGCCTGGCGATCACTCCTTCCCAAGGCGCCTGATTGCACGTTACATCAGCCAGATACGGCATTTAATGCCCCCACGAGGAGGCAAAACGGCGGCCCAGAAGAGGTCCGGGGATGACCTCCCGTCAAGCTCAGCGCAGTGCTCACCACCAGGATGCACACTCTCGGACGGTCATGACCCCCAGCAGGCTAGCGACTTTATGCCAAACGACCGAGCACTTCGGGTCCTATGGCATGGGGGGCTATGTTGCGCCTCAATGTGAAAGCCCATAAAAGCACGGCCCAAGCAGGGCCCAAGTAAGAAGCCCAAAAAATATTCAGGCGGCCCAAGTAAGAAGCCCAAGGACAGAGAGCTCGAGAAGTCTGGCAGGGTCTTAGAAAATCCCGAGCAGCCAGGAAGAGACGCTCGGATTTCTCCCAGAAGGCCCTCTAAAGCCGCTTCATCTCACGAGTCCACCAACTCACGAGGAACATCACAACTGGACGAGGACCGCTCGTTCATGACCGGGAATGCCAGCTAAGCCACTTCGTCGGTTTCCAAGAAAGCCTGCAACTACTGTCGGTTGCCGTCTCAACAGGGAACGCCTAGTCAAATCAAGACTGATATTCAGACCCTGTACGCCTGACACACTCAGATGCTGCAGCGGCGCCGTCCGCATGCCACTCCACGCAACGTCAGCAGTATTTAAAGGGGTCGGTGGACCAGCTCCTCAACCGCTGGATGGACGCCACGTGCCTTCTCCCCAACTGCCTGGTTCCTCCTATAAATACCCAGCAAGACCCCTCTCAGAGGGTGGACGAACAGAGAAAAAAGAGGGAGGACGACTCTCAGTCTGGACTCAAACAGACCCACATAGAGAGAAACAGAGCCTTCGACCGGGCATTCTCTCCCCAAAACCAACTCCACAAAGGAGAAAAAAAAAAAGCTCCCAGCGAGCATAGTTCACTAGGAAAGAAAATACAAAACGAGAGACAGGGAAGAGATTAACCCTTACAACTGTATTTTGTAAAATCTTAAACCCATATAGTGAAGCTCTTTCCAGGCCCTGAGCCTCGTGGTTTTTCCTCCCCATTCAAGAGGAGGTTTTCCACGTAAAAAATCCGGTCTCGATCTTCATCCCGTGTCCAACACCTCAATCACTCGTGTTGCCTGGAAGCCAAGAATCCGACTGGACGCACCCCTCATCAACGAGCCTACCTACGGACAATCCGCGGAACCAGAACGCAACAAGTCCAAATAAATTTAATATGAACTTTTATGCTTTTTAATTCTAAGTCTACATATCACAATTATAAACAAAAACTTCGAAGAAAAATGGACTCATTCTTTAAAATGTTATCTTTCGATACTCATAACAGTATCTTTGACTCATTAATTTTGAGTTACTAGAAGTTTAAAGAATACAGAGTGTGAGAATTAGAATGAGATACTCGATTTTTCTCCTTTTAACTTCTCTTTCTCTCTCCTCTCTCTTCACCTGAAGAGGGTTTTATAGTGCCATTTGGATACTGTTTCACAAAAATGAGTCCTGAAAGCCGATTTCTCTTGAGTGATTTTTAAATTGGGTAGGTTTTTTAACTAATTTGAATGAGAAATAAATTGTTGACCATTTTCTCGTTTTGGCATATGAACCGTGGCTAACTGTACCGGTTCTGAGCAATCGACAAGTGGTTGCTAGTAGAAAGAACCATTAGTTGAGCAAGATGGAATAACGATTTGTAATGACTCGTTCGTTTTAATTTACCGGCTATTTGGGTCATGCAACATTAGGCCAATATTGGGCTTCTTTCCTTGATTAGGCCCATTCATCCCTTTGTTCTTCTTATTTTCTCGGGCATAGCTTTGCATTGGGCTTCAGTCAGACCAAACAAATGAAATTCAATTATTTTTTAATTACTAAAAAGTATTTTGTTTGAAGGATAAACAAAATTGAGAGAAAAAAAGAGTTCTCACCTATGCAAAGCTGAATTCGAGAATTATGCCTAATTCCTCAGTTTAGCTGCTTATGTGTAAATGGATGGTGAAAAATTAATCATTATAAAAAATAAATAATCAATTGAAATTATTTGTTTAAAAGAAAAACCTGCTTATTTCTGACAATCGGAACGAGGGAGAAACATGCCCCCGTTTAATCAGTGCCCACTCATCGTTGAAGGATTTGGTGCTCTCTTTCAACGAGCATGAGGAACTAAGAAAATTAAGAACTTGTTACACGCACTCATCCAACGATCAAATAAGTTAATATAATCAAGAAACAAACAATTGGGTTAACAGTACCGGTTTAGGCCTAGCCAGAATGATGCTCAACAATTGCAGATCAACATTAAGCAAAGAGACGGATTAAAATGTAGGAGCAGTAGATTTTCCACATCTATGAGGCAAAAATCATCAAACCATCACAAGTTTTACACAAAAATAGAAAGCTAGGACCACTTTAACCACATCCATAGTTTACATCTGGCCTTCCAGCAAAAGAATCAAATGGAATTTCAACTCTCTCTTTCACAACTGCCACTTTTCCAGGTGGGCATGGAAGCCTACGCCTCTTCTCTCCAGTGTTTGGCTGTTGAAAGAGGCCAAAAACTCTGGCGTCAGCGCCCCTCTTCACAAGCCTTGGCTCTAAACCCGCAAGACTAAGAGCAGATACAGCGCCAACAAGGGTAAGCATTGTCTTGGCAACTGAATTCACCAATAATCTCAAACCTTTCCATACATCTCGGTTAACATTCTTCTTTGCTTCATTCATTTTCTCAGCACCACTGTGCCCACTTTGAAAAGGCTTACGTGCACAGGAGAAGCTTGGAAGATGGCTATTGTCTAAGATCAGAGGACGGGGAGCTTGGATTGGATAGGGTGGAAGTAGTAGTTCATTATCATGCTCGACCTTCATACTGGCAAAAGTAGAGGCCTCTTCGATCACATCCAAGTTCTCTCCTTTATACTCTTGGAGCTTCTTGAGTAACACTTTGCGGCTGTACTCAATCTCACCAATTGCAGCTTCCCTTTCATACTGGTGCTGCTGTTGCAGAGCCTAACCAAGAAATGTGAAAAGGGCAGGCGCCATTCAGACAGTACACTAACAGCATTGGCATAAAAACAGAATGTACAGCACAGCTGAAGGATCCGTTGACAAATGAACCATCTATACTCCTGTAACCTAAAGTTTTGCTTTGGAATGAACTCAAGATGTTCTTGTAGCCGAGGTTGCAAAGAGTCAAGTATAACGTTCATATGATAACCATATAAATCCATTGCCAAACTTCAATATTTCCCAAAATATTTGCAGGATTTTAATTTATTTGAATGGCATCTAGAACATTTCTTGATTTTGAAACTTTGATTGAGGAATATCCAATGGATGATACCTCTTCAATTGACTTCCTGCATGCTTTCATTGCAGGAAGAATCGACAATCCAAGAGTTATCCAGTGCCGAGTTTCGGGGACAAAGTCAAAGAAACAATTACAATGGCCAGTTATATATAAATATATATCACATTATATATATATATATATACAATGAATGATTATATCGTGCTATTGGATAATTCATCCTCTATTTAACGCATAACACCCTGGGTGACTTACCAATAAAAAGCAGGGGTAATACTGCATTTTGAAAATATAACCAATGGTGCAGTAATTTTTTTTCCAAATGAGGAAGGAATGGCGATAAACCACATGCGCTACTACGTCATTAAACGAGGATTTCGTTTCTCCTCATCTTCTTCCTGACAGTAGTAGTTTTCACTGATCAAAGGAAATATAGGAGAAGTGGACGGTATAGTTGGGATTAAAGGAAAAGAAACATAAATTCAAACCTTATCGATGTGCTAGGAGCTCACAATTCGCATATTACAAAATTTTAAAGAGGTTGGGAGTAGAAAACCAAGACTGGGTTTTTAAAAACAAAAAAATATCAAAACCCTAATAGGAAAGAAGATGAAATCTACAACATTCTTTTAATATAAAGTGAAACTAAAGGAACAACAGAGAGAAATAAAGTGTGGAAATAGTAGGGGGAGTGGGGATTCAGAGTGGGCAAACCTGCAGGGAGCAAAGATGAGACTCAAGAGACTCAAAAGCATCGCAAATGTTCAGAAGGGACTCAGCCTCTTCGTCTGCATCGGCCGCGGCTTCGGTTGAAGATCGATCATCTCCGTTATTGCCTGCGATTGGCTCTTCAATCGGGTAATGCTCCGTTTGGGAGGCTGCTTTACGTATACAATTGGAGATTTTAGAACGCAGCTCTGAAGCTCGAACCACTACCATTCCAATCCTGTCTTCGTCCAAATCCATCTCTTCTCTCCTTTACTGCTTTACGATTGATGACTAATTCAACAAGAAAAGGCTCAAATCTTTGTTCAAGGAACTGAGCACGCAGTGTGTGCGAGAATTGATTTAGCATTTAAGTGATCGTGGTGCTTCCTGAGAAGACGACATTTTTGCATCTTCACTGCCTAAAAGAATAACCTCAAAACCCCGGGAATTTGTTGACCTCAAATATTGGAATTAGATGGGCCTTGTAAACGGGCCATTACGATACGCAGCCCATAATGTCTCGATTGAGTATGCTTATAAGCCGTTAAGGATAGATACCATACAATTTATATATTAAAAATATAAATATATA
>JAODPA010068474.1:0-10201 GCA_025585075.1 Nepenthes mirabilis | reverse complement strand
GTTTTTTATGGGTATACTGTAAATGGGCTGGCCCAATAGTCCAAGGCGGCCCAGATCCACTGTTAAACGGTCAACGTTGACCCAACAGAAAATGATGACCGAATTCCTGTAAAGTCCAAACACGCGTTAGACGGTCAACGACAGCGTTGACCGATTGAGGCATAGGCGGGCGGCCTACTCACGCTCAAGATGGTCAACCTGTGCATTGACCAGAATCACTGTAACAATAGGCCAATAATAAAAAAGCTCTTCACGGGCTTGGCCCACTTGGGCTCACGCTCCAACAGGCGGTTAGTACAGCTTTTTTCCTGACCAGCGCCTTCCATAAACTCAGCCAACATTCAAAAAGGATATTGACAAAATCAGTACACTTTCCATAAGAAAGGCGTTAGATTTTTTTGATTTTTCGCCAATTGGAGCTTTCCAACGGTGAAGTGCATGAAAGGAAGGTGGGCAGTTTGGAAAGCCGCTACCCGCTAGGGAAGGAAGCAATCCCAGCTAATTAGGCAACTCGTGCCTTCCTCACAAGGAAGGCCACCTAAATATGGCACAGGGGATCACACCTTCCAACCAAGGAAGATCATCCTACTGCCGTTAAAATGAGCCCTAGGGTATTCGCTCAGGGCACGCGAACAACTATTCACACAATGCCTACTATTACGCTCTCTATTACACAAACATACGCTCTCAACTATGCAGTCCAGGACGATTTCGTACTCTCTCTCTCTGCAAAACATCGTAACGTGCCGAGAGAAAGAACACAAGTCAAATGCATACAGGCGCTCTTCTTGTTGACAGACGCCTACTGTCTTCACCCACCATCTAGATTCAAGAGACGACATTGTCTCTCTTTCATCTAGAAATTACGTACTCTTATGCTCTCCCTCTCAATTCTCATTTCCAGTCACATTCCCAGATTTCGAAGGTTGTTTACTTACTTGAGCGTCGAAATATTTTCGGCGGAACAACTTCTCGCCGATATACTAACATCCTATTCATTTTAGTGGTGTGCAGGATCCAAACTCGGCGAACAGAGTCGAAACTAGACAAGCGGATCGGTCCGAATCTGTTCGAATTTGAAACCAAGGACGCATAATTTTATTAGGAATAAAAAGTTGAGGTTAAGCATTAATTTTTTGTTTGTTCATCAAACACATATCAAGATTTTTCGGATCTCACGACGATGTGCGGCCGGCCTAATTTGGGCCCTTTTTTTTTCAGTAAATCGGAAGTTTATTTAATTTGAAATGTTCGATTTTGTGCTCATGGTTGATTTTGGGGGAGTTTGTGTCGTCTATGGGTTTGCTGCTGCTTGTTAGTTCCCTGTCAATTTTTGGTTTCTAAGAAAAGATTCAATGAAACATGAAATCGGTGTTTCTTGGGCTACCGATGGGATCGTATTTTCAACCGGGGTGGGGGTGGTTCGCTAGATTGAGTGGATGGATTTCTCGCATGGAACAATTTCTGTTTCACTCTCGACGATTCTCTTTGTAGCTAGCTACCTGTTCCATCATTTCCGTCAAATCAAGCAGCAATGCAGAACTACTCGCCTTTCAGGGAGAGAGAATCTGACGCCGATGGTAACTTGCAAGCTTTCCCATTCAGTTATTCTTTTGGTCTCCATAATCTCAAAGCACGAGCGGCGAAATCAGAAGTTACGAATTCAACCGATCGCAGCGGATTCTACTTTTGCATTTGAAAATGGACAGGTACCCTAAGAATGCGCCTCTTTTTTTGTGTCGTCGGACTTGAGAGGTTGGTATATATATTCATTCATCTTTAACATTATTTGATTCAGGCACGGAAGTTATTGGAAAACTCAGGATTAATTAGATTTGTTTACGCTGAGACATCTAAGCAAAATGGCTCTGACCTAAATAAACAATCAAACAAATAAATATATATGTATATATATATATGCACATTTTTTGGGGGTAAGTAATTTCATTATTTGCATTCTGCAACGCTCCAACAGTTTTATTAAACTGGAGAAAATTATTGCTTAAGTCAAATATTTATATTTCTGGGGTTTAAACTTGTGATTTCATATCACTATAAAATAAATTTAACATGCAAAGACTATACGTGGACACATTGGGATTGACTGTATGGCGAGCAATTTTATGATTCTCAACAAATGATCTACCATTCTCGTAACAGTTTGATATTTATATGATTTTTTGTAAGGCTATTGAAGCCCAGAAATCTGGCCACTGTTTTTTTCCTTGAAATTTTTTAAACATACAAATATATACACATATGTATAATATATATAAAAGCATATTAACTAATGACTAAGAATCCAATCAATATTAAAATTACACTAATGTATTACAAGAAATGTGGATTTGACACAGTCATAGAATTTCATCTCTGGGTGTTTATTTGGAACTGATTAGTCACAATGGCCACCCGGCGTGATCCATCACTGATAAGTGACATGTGTCCAAGGGCCAAGTGTTCCTACAAAGCGCTTATGCATCGTGCGTGTGCACTTGCTTAATGAAACATACTACTACTACAGGCAAGCACCTGGCAAATGAAACATTGTGCTACTAAAGGTAATTTATATTGCAAGTAACACTTTCTTATCTATACACTTGTAATGCTTCTATTTTTTTTTCCATACTGGACTTTGTTGCATTACAAAAGCTGGAAAATATATAACATTTTTGCTCCCATTTTTAAAAATTAAAAAAGTACCAGATCCCGGAAAATTCTGAAAACTTATACGTAGATGATGGTATTTTGCAATTAAACCACCACTTATTGAAAATCTGATATAGCAAATCACAATTATGTGGTAGACTAAGCTTTTAACTAACAATTTTATTTGGCCAATTAAACAACTATCCACTCCTAAGTTTAGCACCATTGAAAGCTAAAAAATAACCACAGTATTAGGAGTGCTTTAAGAGTCAGTCCCTTTGACCCCAACAAGCTTGATCACAAATGAAATACCAGCCATATACAAAATATTGGCAGTTAGTAGCCAGTTTCGGGCCCTCGTTATCAATAATTTCCTTATCGAGGCAAAATCGCAATACTCAAAATATTAGCCAATGTATCTAATATTTTTTAATATATCAATAAATATTTTATAATGTCCAATTTTATTTATAATTTATGATGTCATTATGATGTGCATTGTATTGATTTGGAAAATAATTATATAATAAATTTGAAAAAAAATCAAATTTCAGAAGAATCAAGCCAATGCCTGGCTGGCACTTGTCTCCATGCTCATGCGTGTTTGAGGTAGTAAGGCTATAGCTGATGGGTGTTTATGAGGTGCTCGTGCATATTTGTTGCAGAAAGAATTGTGCCTGAGATGCACTTGTATTAATGCTCACGTGCAGATAGCGGCAAAATATTAGCATTAGAGCTACGCCTGATGTAGTACTTGTGCACGCCGGTATATTTAGGTGGCGCCCGATACACATCTAACCAGTGTTTATGTGTCAATTTACGTATTTAAGGCTGCTTGTGCCTGTTATCGATCATTTTGCGTGGGAAAAAAGAGAGAGAAGAGAGAGAAAGAAGAAGAAGAGAGAAGGAGATTTTGGAGTTTTTTTTTTAGATATATTTACTAGATTAGAGGTTTAAACAAGTATATCTAAGCTCATTCTTTAGTCTATTTCATAAATTATTTGATTTTGCTTATGATTTTTGTTTTACTGTATATATATGTTACCATTTATACTCTCGTTTTAAATATTGTTGAATACATGTGATTTTTATCGAAAGTTTTGATTTTTTGTTGGGTTTAACAGAAGATTTCAGGATTTGGTCATATATAGAAATATAGAAATATTTTGATGGAAATATATAGAAATATATTTTGAAATACTGTGTTCATACATAGAAATATTTAAGAAGAAAAGTTATGAAAAATTCGTATTTGATCTTACATGTTGATAGTCTATGCAAGTGATCGGTAAGGATTCTATTTTGATATTTGATTTGAGTGTACTTTTCCTCAGCGTGGAAAGTTTCGTATTTGTACTTTTTTCATAGAGTAGGAAAAATTTTGACATTTATACTTTTTCGCAGAGTGAAAAAGTTTAGATATTTGTTATAAAGTCCCCTATTTGTTGTTTTGTTGAGAACCATCGTAAAAAATTAACGGAATATATATTTGGACATTCTAGTATATCAAGTACACTTGAGGACTACACCTACATTCGTAGGTGGTAAAAGAAAGTGGCATTTGACTCCGTCTATAGGGAGTAATTTGTAGACGGCTCACCTATAGGTCTAAATAGTAATGTTTTGGCCTAAAGTTATCAGAAGTATGTGTAATTCTTCCTCAAAGTTGGATTTTTGGCCTTTGGTTCTTAGATATTAACATGATTTGGTTTTCGAATTCAGACTTGCATTGTATTTTATGTTTGTCCGTTTTGTTTCATGGACATGTGTAATTGTATATTGTATATACATATTTGCTGAGTTTTGGGCTCATAAATTGCTATATTTTCTAATCTTTTCAAATTACAAGGCCATGGATTACTTGAAAAATTCGAACAGAAGAGATTTGAATACTTTTGTTTATTTATATTGTATTTGGATTTTATTTGGGACTTATGTCGGAATATTTTGTATATTTTGATTTATTGTGGTTTGTGTAATTTGGAAATACTATGTCAGTTAGATTTTCGTACAGATTTCATGTTGTGGTGGTTTAGATATCTATTGGATGTTTTCCTTGCGCATAGGTTTGGGTTGAGTAGGGTTATATAATTTATTTGGAGGCCGGATAAGTTTCAGTTCGGTTAGATCTTGTATTCGCTGTCGTTATGTGTATTATGTTGCTTTAGTTCTTTTGGGTTTGTTGAGTCTGATATTGCCTCAGTCACTGTTGTTTTGGAGATAAATTGCAGGAGGCTGGCTTGCTTGCTGATTTCATGGCTGCCTACTAGCATATTCAGGTGCAACAAAGACAGGGAGCTCTTTAGGCTTTGCTTTCTTAATTGATTGATCACGCCATGGAATTGCTTACTTGATCTATCTGTAGGCTGCATGGTGTCTGGAAGACATGGCAGAGGTGACAAATCATGAGATTGTTGAAGCTCAAACTGATGACCTCTCGGTGATTCAATGACCCCTAAAATTCCAGTTGGAAGAGACATAGAAAGGGAATTATGAGAGCTTTTTATTTCAAAAAAAATGAGCAAGACTTCGAAGATAACAAAAGATGTTCCCTTCTAAGCCTGTTGAGAGTAACCACAAATAGGTAAGTCGGCCATTACGACTTGTGTTTTCTAGATATTCCTATTGGTCTAGGATTTAGCATCTGGATTTGATACCTGTTAGCACATTTCATAATTTAAGGGTTTTTTCTATATGCTGCCTGAAAAGTGAAATGCTGTTGGATTTTTCTATGCCATTTACTCTATGGAGTAGATCTACTTTCTGTATTTGAGTATCCTCTGTAATTCACGTACTCGTTGCAGGTAAATTGAGCAGTGGGATTTCAATCTCTGTAAACCATGCTCAAATCTCATTGAATACTATCAGTAATAATAAGGGATCTTCATTCTCATTCTCCCATTCCTTTTCTTTCTTTCATTTCCATTCCCTTCATTCCAAACATTCCTGATCCGATAAGTAAAATCACGCTACTGATGTGTATTGCCATCCATTGCAAAAGAATTGGTGTCTTGAAGTTACATTTCAGATATCCTGTTTGACAAGTACCTTACAGATGAAATTCAATGAGGAAAAATGAAGTTATAGATGATTGATTTACTATGCTAACACACTGTCCCTTACACAAGATAGTCATGCATCCATGTTATCCACGAACTTCAAATAAATTTAAGTAGACTATATTTAGAAATTTAGTACAAGATATACTGCAAAATGGTGTAGTGTTATGTAATTCATTGCTTATTTGCAGGGGGGCCTCTACGCAACACGTTCTCTTCCAAGCCTGATGGAATTGACATAATCTCTTGGGCTGTGTGCCGAGAGTCCAGGCATCACCAATCCAACTGCACGCAGCAAAATGGAAAACCAGCCCTCTACGTAGTCTTTGCCATTTGTGCAGCCCATTGTTAAAGCTCTAATCAACTCCCAAACTGCATTCAGGTGTTGAGGAATCAGGTATTTCAACCCAAAGTAGTTTCTATTTGGCTGCTCCTGCATTTCCTTTGGTCATAAACATGCAAGAGAAGAGAAAAAAGACAACTCATTACAGTTTTGTGGCAAGATTAGACATGGCATTGGAAAACAACCTAACATAACAGTTGTTCGAAAACAACCCCGACTAGAAACAACATAATTTGACCCAAATCCATCTTGACACTGACCCGAGTAATCCAAACTTGAATTTCTCTAAATCCAAAAAGCAATTGTATGTACCCCAAATGACCAAGGCTCTAAGCAATGAAACTCTAAATGACTCGAACCCAAAATTACCCCACCTCCCTAACTTTGGAAAAATAATGCCATGCTAGTAGGTCTCGATTAAGGTATTGTTTATTGAGTGATGGAAGAAGAACGTGGATTTTTACCTGCTCTAAATACAAGCTGTCATAGTAGAGGCACATGCCGAAATGTTTAAACAAGAATATCTTGTCATCATAAGGCAGCCTTGGCACAAGATCATTGCAGTAGACTAGCCTGAAGTATTTGGGTTCTGGATGATTTAGTTGCTTTTCCATGAACTCCCCCAGCTTCATGTCTCCGATTCTCGGCTGCCCGAACGTGTAAATTCCCAACAATCTCTTCATCATCTCATTCTCTTCATGGAGTAATAGCACTGTCGGAAACAAGATGGCAAGAGCCCCGCCTAAGCTGTGCCCTGTGACTATGAATTTGGCATTCTTGTTTCGTGCCAATAAGTCATTAAGCTTTATTCTCACAGCATAGTAGGCCGTTAACTCGGCATTTGATCCTGCATAGATTTTGTTGAAAACCACTGGTCTGGTTGATCATAGCTAGTATGAAAATTGGCAATAAATTGTCTTGCGATCGCTATTTTTTTTAAGTAGTTATTTGCTTCTAAACTCTTATGTTGTACATGAACATTGATGAGTCGTTTTAAGAAATACTTATTGCCCCAATGTATTACTACTGTGTTTTTTTAGGCACTGCTGCTCTGATTATCACCACGCACTAGTATATGTCGGCTTTTTCCTTTGAAATCCATCCACAGAGAATGTCATATATGCCTTTTCCTGAAGAAGATATATTTTGGGAGTTCATAGAGAGCCACAATCAATGTGATAAATTTTGTGAGTTCATAGAGAAAGCCACAATCAATGTGAAGTTCTGTGAGTTCTAAGCAACCTCTCAAATCAGAACATGGTAATTGATTTTCAGGAATAAAGAATGTTAAACTAAACTCCATTTTAGGTGCTCACACTGAACCATAAGTAGTAAATCACTGAAGAGAAGTCAAATGCTAAAAATGTAATAACCAAATAAGAATAGGGAGGCTCTTGAGTGAGTTTGTGGTGATACCAGTGCCCTCTGAAGAGGCAAATTTGATGTCTTTCTGTTGAAGGTGGTACTGAAAGGATGCAGCATTTGCTCTGGTGCCTAAGCCTAAGGCTTCCAAGAACCCTAAGTGGAATTTTCCCAGTTCTGGGATCTCAAACCAAGAGTAATCAAAATCAGTACTCCAGTCATTAGCATCGAATGGTTCTGTGCCTCTGAAGCTGATGATTATCACATCTGCATCTTCACTCTTGTCACATAGTATAAACACTTGGGTTGATCTTTCTTTCTGGAAAGCTATTGGAAAAAAAAAGGGAAAATGATATTGAAACATCAGTAAATCACATAGAATAACACAATTGATGGGGAAAGCTGGAAGGCCTATGAGATAAGACCTGCTAAGGCCCTCTCACTGATTTGGCTCCCTTGTCATTCTAAGAGTCCAGGTTATTTGACAGAAACATAAAAGGTGGAGATTAGAACAAACCATTAGAACACCAAATAAATCTTCACTATTTATTTTTGTTCAATCAATCTAGGCCTTTGGGATGACAAGGGAGTTTAAATGTGGGAGGACTATAACAGATCCCCTATAAGATAAGTAGAGGTGACAAAATCAAACCAATCCAAAGAAAACAGTATAACATGACCCTAATCCAAAGAAATTTAGAGGAAACATAAGTTGGGAACTTGACTAGCAGAATTCAGTGGATGAACTCAAATTTGGTATAACATGGGACAAGCCAAATTTGACCAATATAAACTCTTGTCAAAGACTCATGCTTGACTTGTTTTTCTAACTGGTTTCAAAATTAGGTTCGGATTGCTCTTTTTTATGACAAGTAAGTTTGAATGAGTCTTTTTTGAGCTAAGCATCTGAATTGTTCACTAATGTCTGGACTCATTTGCAACCCGCAGAATCCGTATGAGAAATGTCAATATGCAGAGATGTCTAGACTCGCACTGAACCAACTTATGTGATTGCCACATGACCCACCTCAACTATTTAGGTGTAGAAACATGTTTGCATGATGTCCTTTAGACATCTTATCTATTCATACTAATAGGCCCACATCAAAATAGATGGATGGATTAAATGCTACATCATCATAGGTGGCTGAAGTATGGCTAAAGGGTGGCCATATAACATCACTATATAATATAGGTGTGCATGATGGAATGCCACAGTGAATTTTCTTACCATTCCAGCAGTTGTAGAAGCCAACAAAATGCATCTGTTTCATTCAAACACTAAGTCAGTGGCTGTCTTTATGACGAAATGCATACTGCTTGCTGGTCAAGATACCATAGCAAAGAGAAAAAAAGGAGGAGAATTGAGTATAATGCCTCACCTTCCAGTGATTGACCACTACATTTTCCACTACACTCGCATTTTCATAGGCTAACTTGGAAGCCAAAATGCAGAGAGTCTGGAGGGTCTTGTTCCCCATCTGTATACGCATGGCTGCTGCTGCCTTCGTGAAGGAAGATTCGCCATTTTCATGGCTAAAATGTTCGCTCTTGTGTAGGTCTATTCGGCCATCTAAGTGCCCAATTGTGCTAATGAACGTCTCCGATTCTCTCTGTGGTATCACCAATTTGCCTGCAATTATCAATGTTTGTTGGGTAGAAATGTGGGGGACTAGATCTCATGGTTGGTCCTATCAAACCTTCAGCAGTTAGAGTTTCCCTTTACTTTTGGCCATATAGATTTCATCATTATAACGTAAACTACTTAAATTTATTATAATTTTAGCCATCTAAGTAAATAAGATGAAATATTCTCTATTAGAAATTTGAATGAAGATAACAAATGGGAGTATCTATCGAGACTCTTACCAATGGGATCATCCTCTTGGGTATTGTTCTTGTTTTGTTGTTAAATGAATTTTCTTACTTCTAAAATTTACGTTTAAAATAATTTATTTCATCAATTTTTAACGTGAAAAGCCTTATAAATTGGATATACAAGGTTGAAACTATTATTTCCATATCCTTGTGTAAACCATATTGCCCGACAACCTCAACTTATTTATGGATTTTATACGTCGATGAAGTGAAATAAATGTAGAACCATTCAATAATTTCTTTCTTCTTTTGGTCAACTTCAAATTCAATTAAAACACATTTTTCAGTTATTTGTAGGATATTTTTATATGATATAATATCTATTTATTTATTAAAAATGTCAAAAGAATGATGGGAAAATCAATTGAAGAGAAGAAAGAAAAGAAGAACCTTGGAGAAAATTGAAGAATAAACCAACCAAATTGCCATTAAGGGAGAGAAGATTAAGCACAAAATCCACCAAGTAACCAGTCAGCTCCATGGGCGTAGCAAAGAGGGATATCATCTTTCGAATGATCACCGAAACGACGATCACCCATCTGTGATCCGCCGTCATCCCACCGTTGATCGTCACCTTATCATCAGAACTTTCTAGAAACTTTACCACGCCTCTTCCTCCTCCGCCGCCGCCCCTTGTCATGAACCTCCACAGATCACCTATCCCGGCGGCCTCTGGCCGTATGATCAGATACTTGAAGCAGCCAATGCCGTTGATCTCTTCAGCTCCCATCGCCATATGATCTATGGAATGCCTCCTCCCTTCATGTCTATGAAGGCTTGTCGAGCAGGACAATCTTCAAGTCTGCCCCATAAAAATACAAATTTATAGTTTTTTTTTTATAGATATATACAAAAAAAACAAAGGAGTCACGTGAGGGGACATGCAGAAGAGTTTGTCATCTGAGCTGGT
>JAODPA010068473.1:0-10201 GCA_025585075.1 Nepenthes mirabilis | reverse complement strand
ACCCCCTCCTCCTCCTCTGGTCATCGTCGCTCCACCGCCCTCACAACAGGTTCCGCCACCGCCTGCCGTGGTGCCACAACAAACCCATCTCCTCCCTGCACACTACCAGCCTCCCCCACTATCTTCCTATGCCCAGCACATTTCTCTTCCTCAACCTTCGCATGATGAGGTCCGAACCCTTTTCGTCGCCGGTCTCCCTGAAGACGTTAAGGCCCGTGAAATCTACAATCTGTTTCGAGAGTTTCCCGGTTACGAGTCCTCCAATCTACGACCCGCTACCCAACACTGTCAGGTATCTTCGAGACAAACTTTTCCGATTGTTTGTTTTTTCTATAATCTGTTCGGCTGATGAGGCAATCACGTCGCTCTCAATCGAAGATTTATCAAACAAATAATTAGGTCAATTTTAGCGTATCCTTACGAATTGAGATTATTGGTAATTAGCGCAATCGTCTTTCGAGAATTTTCGTATATAACAGTGTGTTTATCTTGATCTTGACCCAATGTTGAAGCAGTGTGATTACACATTCCAGTATTTGAGCTAGAAATTATAAGGAATTGAAGTAATGGTAAAAAAATTTCTTTGAAGGAGCTAGCGAAAAATGCTTTCCCCTAGCAATAATAGAGACAATGAACGGTTTACCTTACACTCTCTCGAGATACCATTTGTATAATTCTTCTTCAATTCCTAAGGTAGAAGAAAAACGAGATGCATTCTATTGATGTTAGGCAGTTTAGGCGGGCAAATGCAAGCCCAAGGTAATTCAGATATTTAAAACTTAGGTCTAATGAATCACTTATGAGGAAATATAAATTAGCTGTGTTTAGAGAAGATAAATGAAGAGGTAGACTTAGAAAAATTTAGAATAAGGTAATGAAAAATAATTTAAGATTACTTCTAAACTCGGATACTATTGTACTAAATCAAGTGGATTAGTGAAATCAGATATATAGCTGAAGTAACACTTAATGAAACTTACGCTTTATTATTGTAAAATGTAATATATCAATTATAAATGAATTTCTTATGTCTTAATGGAATGAAATGCTGAGTAAGGATATATACTGCAGAACCAGAGGGCTGCACCTCACCGAGGTATAGCCTCTTTGCCTCTGTTTTGAGGTCGTTGGATATACATCCAACGGTCTATGTGTTTTATTTAAAAAAAGTTTGAAATTGAAATTAACAAAAGAAAAAAACACTGGAGTTGTTGGATTTATATCTAATGGTCTTGGGGTTGAGGCGAAAGCTGCGCCTCGGGGTGAGGTGCAGGTTCTCTATATACTGCACATATGCAAAGATTTGATTTCTTAATTGGCCAGCAATTTATATAAAGGTCATGAGTATGTCGTGTTTGTGAATTTTTTGTTATCTATCAAAATAGTAGAAAAAAGGTAAGTGGTGCAAATTATTCAAAGCAACGACATTGAGAATCCTAAATAAATCTGAGCCATGGATGAAAATATCTGTATCGGTTGTAACCATATCGGTATCAGACATATTGAATAATACGAATCGATTTTGAATATATTTGAAGGAAAAAGTTTTTTGAAAATCGTAGATTGCGAAGGGTCATAAGAGCGATATATTGGCCATATCATCCGATATTTTGAATATCGGTAGATATATTGTAATGTATTACTGATATGAAAACATACTACGATGTTGTTGCTATATCAGTATTGGGGGGCTCTACCAATATTTAGAATATTATTTTGCATTAATGATCTGACCTAATTTTACCCTTATGGTTTGTATGCCATCCCCATCCGTCATGCTGCCATGCACACGTACATTTAACCGTTCTCTTTCATCATTATGCTCTTAACATGCTTGTGGGTTGGTGGCAGCCGTTTGCTTTTGCTGTATTTTCGGATCAACAGTCAGCAGTTGCTGCAGTGCATGCACTAAATGTAAGAACATATTCTCCTGCCAACATCTTAGATTACCATATACATACTGATCTATAAGTGTATGATTGTTTAGCTTTGTGATCTCTACAACATCAAGTAGTTATTATCTGCTTTACTCAAAATTGTTCATATGGAATAGTGTCCAATAAAAGGGGCATCTTAATCTAAATAAGAAAGAAAGGTGCTGCAACAATGAAGATCCTTGGCACATTTTACTTTGTTATTTGAATTCTAGCCGTCTCTGTGATTAATTGATAAATTTTAATGTAATAAGAAATAATATAGATTCCGGGGATATTGATTTCTTTGGGGGGGGGGATTCTTTATCTTGACTATTATAAGACAGTGGAAATATTAGGCCTACTGTTCTTATTGCTTTCATTTTTAAAATTTCTGATTGTTGTTTCCTTCAGATTGTGATATTTTGTTGCCTATATGACATCTCTTGCAAAGGGATTTGTTGCATCTACATTCTCATGGAGGAAATTTGATTAGAATGATAAAGCTATTGTTCTTATACAAAAGCACTTTGGATGTGTCCTGTGTCCTAATTAGAGCGTTTTTGTTTATTGTGCTTATTTTAGGGTATGGTTTTTGATCTAGAAAAGGGATCGACCTTATATATTGACCTTGCAAAATCTAATTCAAGGTCTAAACGCCCAAGAACAGGTACATAATGAGCTAGATTACTCTCCTTTGTAACCCATTTGGTGGTAGGGATCTAAGGAGCATGGACACTGACATGAGAGATGAGCACGACACTACACAACACAGATATGTTGACGCTCTATTTTTCTATAAATGAGGACTTGATGTGGTGGTACACGTTAACTAAAATTATAAATTTTTATTTTTTTAATTAATGAATAATAGTATTTTATACTATAACATCTTAATATGCTTTTATAGTGGAACAATAATAATGACATGACTTAACAATTAGGAAAAATGTTAATATGACAAATTCTTTATACATCAATCTATATATATTTATATACATTTTAGTTTTATCATTTTACACTTTATATTTGTAAAAGGATATAGAATATGAGTGAAAATTCTTAATGAAAATGTGTCTAGTATGTGTTCCAAACATATCTAAATGTATCGGATTATGTTGGAATTTTTAAAAAATTAAAAATTTGGACACGTGTTGGAGCGTATCTAACATGTGTTGGGGTGTGTCGGGAGAGTGGCGATATCCGATACATGTTGAATACCGACACTTTAGGCCTGGAAGAGTGTTATTACTTCTTAGATAGGGATTGCTTTTCTGTTGTTTTTTCCCCTGGCATTTTAAAATACTTTCTCTAAACCTTGTGATTTATGACAAGCAGATGATGACGGACATAGTTCAGATAAGAAATTCAAAGCATCTCCTGCTTTCTTGAGGGGCAGCGTTGATCCTGGTAAGATGATTAGTCAGAGTATTTTCATTGCTTGAGTCTTATGTTAAGGTAGGATTCTTTTATAGCTTGCCTTTTGGTTTAATTGGTCTCCGGAATGAGTGAAAAAGCATCTTGCTCTTCTGCTCTTAGCAGCTTCTTAGCTAGCTATCTTGGGCACGGACAGTCTTCCAATGGAGAATTGTCTGATTTTTTATTGTCGTTAAGAAAGGCTAGAAGGCTCACTTAACTGTCTTAAAGGCTCCATTTCAAATTGTTGAATCAATGGGTGATTGCCTTTCAACTAAAGCAATGACAAAGCTGATATTTTTTGTATATTTGGTTGTCCACAGAAACTCCAGTGTGGAGCACACTAAATCAATGGAGAAATCAACTTCCTGACATTAGTTGCGTTTTTTTTTTTTTTTTTTTGTTTCTCTTTCTTACTTAGAATGATAGTCAGTCACATGAAAACCATGGATGAAAATATCGGTATCGGTTGCAACCATATTGGTATTAGACATATTGGGCAATACGTATCGGTATTCGATATATTGGAATAAAAATTTTTTTTGAAAATCATAAGCTGACAGACCGATATATCACCGATACAGTAACATATCACGATGTTGTCGCGGTATTAGAAAATATCGGTATTTGATGGCTTCGATATCAAGACATGTCGGTTGATATTTGCGACTATGATAAAAACACTATGTTCTACAAGCTCACATTGCACATGTTTTTGCACGCTTGGACACTAGCAGGTGTTGGCAGCTTTCACATTCCTGGGATGGGTAATTCTGCTTACGACATGATTGGTTATCCATCTGCACAAAGGTCATTTGCACTGCTTATGCACATCTTTATTTCCAGAAAAATGTTAATTACTATCTCATGAAGCACATATACTTTTGTCAAAATTACTACTACTACTACTACCTGAAAGGTCAAGTCTTTAGCTAGAATGGTTACTTGTAGATGTATTTTCTGAGATTAGAGTATGCTAATTTGTTCTCAAATTTAATAATAGATATTAAATTTTCTAATCTTTTCATCCCCATTTTTTCCCCTTTTTTTCCCCAGTCACTTAAGCTTTGATAGCAGGATCATCAACCAGACAAGCACAGCGAAATTGGTAAGGCTTTTACCTCCTAATCTTTTCCCAGCTTTGGATTCTGTATATAATTCTTCTGATTTTGGCTGTCCTTTCCCATGTTGTTATGTTAGTGATGCACTTGTTGTTAATTAATTTTGCCAATACCGATATCGATATTTTCATCGATGCATCAAGTTTGGTTATTGCCTTGATGTCATCTTATAATATCTAAATGTTACCTTTAACATTTAGAAGATGATTGATTTGCTTGCAGCTGCTTTAATGAGCAGTTTCATGCCATCGAGGCCATAATCCATTCTCAAGACAGATATGAATACAAAAGGTTAAATTTCGGCTCGTCTGAAGTTATAGAACACTCTTTTTGCTGATATTTACTGAAACTCACTCTGGTGAAAATACAAGGGTTCCTTCCACCCCTTCAAAAAGAAATAAAATAAAAATAAAAATAATTCTGCAACTTTTGTCAAATAAAAATGAAGCACCACATCACATAGCTCTGTTCATTTTATAGATGAAAATATTGGCATGGTATAGTTCAAAACCTTATTGATATCAAATAATATCAGGAAAAAAAATCTTAGAATTGTAAGCTTTTAGGAAAATATTGGCTGATACATTTGTTAAATATCATCAATATGATAACATATTATGATACTATCACGGTATCGAAAAATATCGGCATCTGGAGGCCTAATATCAGTATGTTTATGTCGATATTTTAATACTGCCGATGTTTTCATATATGGTTCATTTCATTCTGCGGTGTGGTTTCTGTTCATAGATCATTTCCCTTGGGTAGATGTGCTTGGATTATAGCTGACCTTAGTATGACCACAGCCTGCTTATTTTTTTGTCCAAAAAATGCATCATTATTCTGTTATACATGTTTACAGATCTTTATGTACATCTATAATATGACTGGCCAAGATGAACTGTTAAGATGCTGATTTAAAAAAAAGACGTGATGGTTCTCATTTTGGGCAATAAAAAATGTGCAAAAAGTAAGTGTTGCAAAGCTAAGGATGCTAAGATGAATAAATAAAGTCACAGTAAAGGATACAATAAGTTGTTATTTATAAATATTTAGAACTTATACTTTTATAAGATAATATGATAAAAAGGGCATCTAAAATAATTCAGACACTGAAAACGTTTGTCAAATGAGGTACTTGTGAGAAAAGTTGTGGTGATGCCATTACCTCAATGTAGGTTTTCCTAAGTTTGCTTCTTCCATTCTTTCCGCCAGCGACAAATCGCTTATACTCCCGGATAATATAGTGCTAAATTTAATGAAATGCCTTTAACAAATTCATATAGCCGATCCCAATTTGTTATCCTCAAACAAATTCAGATTTCAGCCTGTTCAATTAATAGTGACAAACACAAACTCTCTATAGAAATTCTGAGTTTAGCATCTAGTTTCTGTGTCTGTTGGATGAGCTTTGTTTATTTTGTGAGCAAACTTAATTAGCCTTGGCTGATTTGATTTGTCCTTCAAACTCATTGATGCATGTTTGAAGATCTTCCTATACTTGAGGTATTTATCTAGAGAGCTGTTTTGGTCAATGAAACTAGTGGAGAGACTATCATTTTCACCCAACAGCTAGAATTAGAAGTTAGGTAAATAAATAGTAGGGATTAAAGTTCATTTAAATAACTTGATTTAATCTCCAATATTCATCCGCTTAAAAGTTTATTATGGGCACTGGGAGCATGTGGGAGCAGTGCTGCCTTTTTCACTGCTATGTAATCTTCGGACAGTTGTAGAGTTTCTTCTATAGCTTCATTAAGTAAATGGCTGTCCATTCAAACCGGAAAAAGTAAGGATTATATTGTAGAAGATGTTCAGATTTCTTTAAAATCTAGAATGATGGCCTAATACCTCAAGGTTTAGATAATCTTGCAGTCTTCTCCCTCCCTATGTGTTTCATTCACTTATTGAAATATTAGTAGTGATACATATAGTTCACTGCCATATTAATATTGACCGTATCGGATGATAAATATTAGTATTGAGCGCGGCAAATGTGGACTTTTTTCATTTCCTTTTGACCATGTCAAAGAATAAAGTTATATGCTAATTTTAACCATTTCTATGATATGACTATTGATTTGAAAAGTTTTAATCAAATTTATAAGGATTGAGCTTGATATCATTGTTGGCCATTTAAGAAAACACCCAAAAATGTTACAAAGCATGTTGTTTTATGCTTCTAAAATGTAAAAAAAATGGTAGATACATATCAGCTATATCATCCCATATTTGAATAATTTTGATATATAGCCATTCCACTGACATATCATGATTTTTTCATGGTATTACTGAATACTGGTAGGGGGGAGGCCCTGATATTGTATTGAATATCAATCGATATCATTCCTTCGCTTTTCTGTTGGGTTATGCTGTTGTGGTGTATGACATAATGGAGCATATATTTTGAGTTTTGAGGCGTTGACATGAAAATTCTGGTCTATTTCGAAGCATCAGTCTGAAAATTCTATATAGTTTCCCAGTGTCATTGTGTAGTAGTAACTACTCCAAACATCAGTGTGAAAGGTCTCTTACATTTTCAAGTGCCATTGTGTAGTAGCCATCTGTACTATGTCGTGTTGGGTCTTCCATCCGAAAACTGGATCTGGTATAAAAGTTATGATCTTTTGAGGACAACTGTGTAGATTTGAAAATTTTCGGCCAAACATAGAGGCTTTAAAGTTCAAATTGGCATCAGTCTATTGGATTTGAGTTACTAGGTCATGGATTTGTAGCCTCGTGGCTCCTTTTCTTTTACTGTTGGTAACGTTGTTTTCTTCTCTCCCTAGACATTCTCAGAAGTCATTCCCGGACACTAAGCATGAAGAACCACTCACAACACAACACATTGGCAGTAGTAGTAGCAATGTAAAGGCCTTAAGTCAGGGAGCGTGCCATTACTTAAGGCTATTATTTTTACATCATTCACCAAATACATCATCATTGTATATGTTTAACACTAATATGTATCATCTGGTATAGTTATTTCCACTGTCATTTCATTCACTCCAACTGGGGTGCTCCCTGACTCTGACATGTCTTAGGATGAGGAAGATGAAGCTTGGAATTCTGGGTCATATTCACCTGCAGCTACTGTATCAATGTTAGACATATCAGATGCAAAAATATTTTATGAATCAAATCCTTTGTGGCAAATATCAGTCAATTTATTGAGTGTATGGGCAGATATATCCATGACCCAGTGGCATTTCATTTTCTTGGTTTAAGGAAATATTGGTATTGGGGGTTCGAAACAGATACATATCGGCTGGCATCAAGCTCTTATTTCATTCCATTTGACTATGCTGAAAGAAGAAAATCCAGTTCAGACGATGAAACTGGCTGATTATATAGACTCTAGATTGATGAGATGATCTTTGTATTTGACAGAGTAATAGTTCAGCTTCTCGTGCTCCACAAAATAATACTCCGTGTCCAACGCTCTTCGTGGCTAACCTTGGACCCACCTGTACGGAGCAAGAGCTAACTCAAGTCTTCTCGAGGTTTGGATTTGGAATTCTATTTTTTTCTTGATGTTTTCCCTTTTCTTTTCATTTAGATAAATAAAATGTCATATACTTTTGGATGATTTTTTTTGGTTTTATCAGATGTCGTGGATTTTTGAAGCTGAAGATACAGAGCACTTATGGAGCGCCCGTTGCATTTGTCGACTTCCAGGTACTTCTATTGCCATCATGAATGAAAATATTAACACTAATATCGGACATATAAGACAATGTATATTAGTGTCAGATATATTAAAAAAAAATTCTAAGAATAATATCCTTTCAAACAAATTTCGGTATATGGATATATCAGCTAATATTTTAAAAAATGAACGATATATCGCAATATATTGACAATATATTGTGATTTTGCCGCGGTATTGGGAAATATCGGTATCGAGGGGTCTATCTATATATATCGGCTGGTATTTTTATTTATGATTGCCTGCCAATGTTTTCGTATTCATATATCTGTGTATCTTTTGCCACAACGGCCCCTCGTCTCATGCATGTGGTGCTCGAATTTAGAGGTGATAAAAAGATCCAAACATGTTGTTATATGGCATGCCCGGACATGAATTTATCGAATTTTATCCACTTTGATAGGATTTGGGTAAAAGCGAAAATTTATAGTTGGGTTTGGGTTTAAGTGATCACAAAATAAAAAAAATAGTAAATATATCAAAGATAATTATATATCTCTAACAATATCATCTCAGCTCATGATATTTTATCAGATCTAGGCTGTGATATGGTTCCAGAAGATATCCAAATATGGACAGTTTCAATAAAATTTCATTCTTGAATGAAAAAACAGTTTTGGATTTATTTCATCTGGCAATCCACTGAGATGGGAAGCTTAGTAAGCCCACCCCGAGATGAGTGTGCTCTCTTATTTTGACTTCCACACAGCCTCTCTAAATAAACTCTGCTGTAAATTTAACCTTCATGTTTTATTATATTTCATATAATATAGGTCCTGGTCTCCCTGTGGCACATATTTGATGGGTTCCTCATCGCTTTGTGACCCGTGCATATTTTATACGATGTATCGGTATCTTTCTATGAATAATGGCCATTGTGGTTGTTATAGGATACGGCGAGTTCCACCGAAGCCCTAGCTCAACTGCAAGGAGCAGTTCTCTACTCTTCTCCGGGAGGGGAAGGCATGCGCTTGGAGTATCCTTTCGGAGCCGTCTTGATTCCTCTTCTATCTTCTACCATTCGTATAGAAATTGTTTGCTTAATTCTACTCAGATATGCGAAATCGAGGATGGGAATGCGTCGGAAGCCCAAGTGAGTCGACCAAACCCGGGCAAGCTCTGACACTGGGAAATTGCTTATTTTCAGATTCAAAGCATCGGTTATTGCTAGTTTGGGAGTGCATTAAACTACGGCTTGTATGCTCTTAATACGTTTCAATTACTGCTGTCAAAAACACTGGTTTTTAATAGACACTCGTTAACAATATCTGCTTATTTGGGGAGTTTATGTGTGACTTGAAATTCTCTAATCGATTTGTAGAGGCAAAGCAAGCTCAGTTCGTGTCCAATCTTTATAGATTTGTGCTTGTTGCGAGTTTGAATTTTGTCAAACGACGAACATAATACTAAATAGATAGGTTAGCGTGATATTATCGAGTGGCTAAACGGTGTCTTTTAACCTTTTTTTTTTTTTTTTGGAAAACAAGCACCCGAGAAGAGTAGTGTTCAAGTGACCTTATTAATTTAAAATTTTTAATAATATGATATCTTAGTAATTATTTTACGCTAATAAATTTATACAAGAGTAGATTAATTGGTGATCGTTATATCATTTAAAGTTTTATTCGTTCATCTATGTTAATAAATTTTTATAAAAATAGCTAAATGGATAGGTACTGTATTATTTAAAGTTAGGATAAAGTCAAAATAATCACAATTAAAAAAAAAAAAAAAAAGAGAATGAGGATTTTTTATTTCTTTCAACGTTTCTAAGAGGACCAGAAACGACGTCATTTTCAAAGGTTTTTCGAGCATAAAATTAAAATGCGTGTTTTATAAAACAACGTATTTATTTAATAGACTTTTTTATTTAATTTATGCATAAAATTACCTACTAAACGTGACATTATCCCTACGTACAATCTTCCAAAGGGCAAAACCGGCAATCCGACTAAAGTAGTGATTTGCGGATTACAGGGAGTCCTCACAAGGGCATCCATCCACCCACCGACCACCGACCCACTAAAAAATAAGTAAATAAT
>JAODPA010068472.1:0-10201 GCA_025585075.1 Nepenthes mirabilis | reverse complement strand
AGCAGATTTTTGGGAGCTTTGTTTATTTTGTTTTTGAGGATACTTGTAAAGTTTATTCCGTTACTTGTGAATGTTAGTAGGTTTCCGTGATACTTTTGGATTTATGAAATTATAATTCTTTAGAATGCATCTCAAGTTTGAATGAAGGAAAGAAAAATTTTTATACTCACCTTTTTATCCATTATAATTAAGAACTTTGGATTTGACGACGGCTTTTGATGGTATTAAAAGTCGGGTCGTCACATACCATGGTCAAAAGGTACGAGAGGAATCGGATGAACAGCTCAAAGAGCCAAAATCTGTAAATCGGGAACAAAAACTGTAAACCGACTTATGTAACTTTGAAAATACGATTTTGAGTCTTAAAGCATGATAATCATGGCTTATTAAGGTTACATAATCAAGGACAAGGCCCTAGGATGTGAAAGATTGGGTCAGAATGGTCAAAATGGGTCTCGAATGGTGAAAACGCGGCGTAGGCTTGCTGTTGGCTTGCCGCGGCTCAGACCGGCGCCCTCCGGGAGCTCGAGCCCTCCTATCAAGCCGAAAAACCAGAAGTGAGGCCGCTCTCTTTCCGCTCGAGCAGCCCGTGGCGCGGCCGCTCGCTACCCGCTCGATCAGCGCTCGAGCGGTGCGCGCAGTATAAAACCCGTCGCACCTTCTCTCCTCATCATTTCGTGCGGGGCTAGGGTTTTTAGAGTGAGAGAGGGTGCCCACTTAGAGAGAGAAGAAGGGAGATGGAGCCCGGGAGTCCGATTTCGTCCGAGAGCCAGGTATAAAAGTGAAAGCACGCGTCGAGGCAAGTGTTCTCATACCCACTTCTCGTTCTCTTTCGTTGTTTTATGTATTTTTGTTGGGTATTTTGTGTCGATACCCATGGTGAACGTTAGAATCATGAAACCCATGCCTTGAGGTCCAAGAAAATGTAGTTAGTTGTCCGAATCGTGTCCGATTCCTGCTGGTGGGTTTCGCCGAAACCCTAAACCACAAAAATTGGGGATTTCCCGTTTCCCAGCCTTGTATCATGAAATTGACCACAAAATATGAATCCCAATGTCCCAATGATGTATATAGGTTGGCGGCGGGTCCGATCTCGCATGTTTCGACCCGTTCGTGGCGTCCAAGCCCGTTAAAGGGGCGCTGACACTGTTCACCTGAGACCCAAGGTGGAAAATGCATGTATCCACCTTCGTGAAATGTTGAAATGACCCTAGAATATGAATCCCCGTATCCCAATTCTGTGTATATATCGACCGGATGCCGAATCTCACAAGATTCGACCCGTTCGTGGCACCCCGGAGCCTTAATTGTTTTCCGTTGGGGATAATCCAGAAATAAATGGGAAGTTCCATACTTCCACCCTCGTGATAAGTTAAATCGAACCCAAATGTGAAATCTCATGTGCAAAGAGTGTGTACGAATCCACCGGACGTTTGATTTCCAAGTATCGAACCGTGTACGGCGTCTGGGTGTTCAAAATGAGATCCGATCATGATCACCCAAAACGAAATGAGAAATGTAAAGCGATATGCCTTCCAATCGTTGTGAAAGTAACATTTAACTGATTAAACGTAAATGTAAGCCCCGAATGTGAATTCGTGTGCTGGAGGCAAGGGAATGAGTCTCAGAGGTTTCAAAGTGACTTCTGATCGTCTAAGGTATGAAATCTAATCTCTCTCGTGAACTTGGATTGATTGTTGCGATTAAGGGAATTAAGTCCCATTGGATATTGTGAACCGTGATGTGAATGGAAGGGAGTCCACATTGTGCTTCTGATGATATGACCTCCTGGATGGAGATGTGTTTGATGATGTAATCTCCCGGTTGGAGATGATTGTGATGGGAATGAGGTTTCCTGAGATGTGATCATGTGTGGCAAATGTGGATTTTCCTCTCCAAGTGTTGAACCTAATCTTGAAACTAGGACCCTGAGTCGTATGGTAGTATTCTTTAGTATACCATGTCCATCGCGGTGTGAACCCGAGGAATACTTGGCCACGTATTCCGACCGCTCGTGGGAGCGGGTGATGTCTGTGATACACTTTAGGAAACTACTGTGGAAGAACGAGGATTGCCCTGGTACTCGAGGGTATGGGGTGTGTCTGTCGACGCTACATATTGAGATGTAGTCGTCTGTGATGATTGTTGCATGGATGCAACCGAGGGTCGTGTGCTACCGACCAAAAGTAGTTGCCGTGGCTTTAGAATGTGTAGCGAACACATTCCTGTCCTTGTTCTCTTGTATCGTTGGCTAGTACGGTCTACTAGTCGGGGTCCGCAAAGATGATGTAATAATGATAATGAATAATGTCCAACCAATGTAATCATGAAAACCGTGAGAATCAAATGAATCTGAATGGTGACCAATTAGTGTAATCGTGAGAACGGTAGGAATCAAGTGATTCCAGTTGTTCCTGTTCCTTCTCCTATTTCCTGATTATGGCGAGTGCTTGTATTCCCTCCGGTTTCAGTTCTTGTACATGTCTTGGAGGGGTGTTTATGATTACATTTGTTGAGCTGTTGGCTCACTCTTGCTGTTGTTGTTTTCCTTTCAGATGAGAACACTTAGCTGGCGCCTGATAGTTAAAGCTAGGAGAGGCTTGCTTGATGAGATTGGCTGGACGGCGAGTGAAGAAGGTTTTGGGACATAGAGTTGGATCGGATGGCCACTCAGGGTTGAGCGTGGCTCATTATTATAATATTTGTGATTTGTTTATGTTTTCGCATGTATGATGATTTAGTTATGCTTCCGCGTCTGTATATATATGTTTTGAGTTGGTTTCATTAGATGGCATCTCTCTAGATCCAGTATAGTAGGTTGTGTTCTGTATTGGAGCGATGGATGATATGGCAGATGTGTGTTATAGGCTTTGAGTTAAGCCTTGTGATTAGTTGTGTGCTTGTACCGGATATTTGAACAGGTTGTACTTTGTTTTTTTGTCTAGTTACATAGGAAACTCTACCGGATTTTCTGTAGAATCCATAAGCATTAATTATGGACTATAGTTGTGTTGCCTTTGACGGAGGTTATTCAATGGAGAATAATCTGGTCCATCACAGTTGGTATCAGAGAAAAAGGGAGATGCCTTACGTTCGATTTGAATCGTATGCAGAAGTTTAGGTTAGATTAAGATTGATCGATTGTGTAATCGAAGGCGTGTAAGGACTGAGTTAGTCCGGGTAGTTTTGGTTCCCCCAGTCCCAGAACTTAGACTAGAGTGCTAAATCTGAAGCGGTAGCTTAGTTCGGATGGCTAGCCTATACGTCCTAGCTTGTGTTCTAGGAGTGGCTTGATCCGAATTGCTTCGGTTTCAAGGAAATATTAGTAGTAGCCCCTGGGTGGAGACTACTAATATTTGTAGTTGGTTGAAGGGAATAGAGAAAGACGGTGTGTTGAGACACCTAAATGATTGAATTTGATTAGTATCAATTGGGACCTTGGACTGACGAGTGTTGGCTCGAGGCCTTGGGTAATTAATCTCAGTTTGAGGTTTAAGTTTGATCGGTTCTCTGTTGAAGTCCTTGGATTGGTATGTTGCTTTGAAAGGTTACTAGGTCATCCTAGAGAGCGTGATGAATTGGGTGGAGTTAAGATCGAGCATATGAAGCTCTAGGTTGGAAATTCACGAAGTGTCTGGACTTCTTGACAGTCCAGATCCTTTTGAGATTGAGATGTGGATTTTGAGGTTTAAAATATCATTGCGGTGACCCCATTTTGATAGAAGACATGGCATGCTGCCCCAGAATGGATAGGAAGTGAAGTTGACCTCGGATGGTTAACGTGAGAAAGATCTTGGGTCTCGAGGATTAGGAAATATGGTCCCATGTATTTTGAAGTTTTCTTGAATTGATTTTGTGTCGATGAGACCCTGGGGAGCGTGTCTCATTAGTGGTTCATTCGATCGCGAGATTTAAGGGTGCCTTTATTTAAGAACAGGTCAAGTCCTAAGGTATGAACTCAAGTGTTAATGCCACCTGTCGTGGCGAGACGTGAGGTTCTTGGGTTTAGTATTGTGACCTGATGTTGTTTTGAGGATTCCGAACCCATGTTGGGATTGTGGTTGAAATTGTGTAACTGGGAGGATCTAGACTTGGCAGTGATATCAAGGATGACCTAGTATTCGAAAAGGCGAAATGAAATATGGCAGCGGCTATTCATGGGTGAACCTTGGACGAATGCTTTTCCGAGGAGATTTTGAAACTAGGATCTAAGTTATAGAAAGTACGGGTGTTGGATTGAGGGTGGTTTGTATCCTCTGATCTTGGAATGAAGAAATCCAGTGCCGTAGGATCAGAGTTTCGGTGGTATTAGTGCATGAAGCGATATGTGGATTGTCGAGTTAGGAGATGAAATTTCTTGATCTTGATACCACAACACTTGCATCTTGAGACTGATTATGTTTATAGTTTTGTGATTTGAGGGATTAAGGATCTAAGTTCGATATAAGTGGTATCGAAGTGGTGATATGCTTGGAGCTCGTGAATATGATTGGTTGGGTTAACTTGAACCATCTTGTGGTGCCAATCTTGATGATGACTTGGTCAGTAAGTTATTGGGTCAATCTGAATTAGGTTGGTAAACATATTGTGCCTTGTGATTGCATTGTGCGATTTTGGGTATGAACTTGAGATAGTTAAAGTATTAAGTCTTAATCTGATTTTAATAGCTGTTCGGTGGGCAAACTGCAGTGCTAATGTAGTACTAGGAGGGTTTGACTTGTAAAGGATAACATCCGGTGATTAGGTTGAAGGATTTCAAGTATAAGTCTGAATTGATTGAAATATCAAGAAATTAGTGTTGTCTTCCCTGTTGATCATGTAATGAAGGATCTGCGCTAAGTCTAATTCGTATATGTAGCCACATCCAGAGGTTATTGTGGTCGCTGAGGAATTGTGGTCGTGTGACTATTTGATCAAGGATGTTATCAGAAGGAAGATTAGGTTGATGTATCTGTTGGTCAAGAATTCGAGGTTATGTCCAAATTGACGCTAATTGTTGAGGATTCCATGTAGTGTTGAGGAGATATCGGTTTTGCATCGCGTGAAATACTCCAGACCATTCAAGGTAAATAAGATGGACCGATCAGGTTGTTCGTGAATTTTGGAATGGGGTTGCCTAGGAGATTGATGGTTTGATAATCAGACCTTGTGAATGGATAGGTGTAGTTCCTGAGTCGTTGTAAAGGTTTGATGAATTATAAAAATTGATTTGGGTCCACAGCGTGTTAATTGTGGATCAATGGAAGTTGTAGCCCCGGCGGTATTCAGGTTATGGATACGGTCACTGTAAGGTCCAGAAAGCGCCGTTTGGGTTTTGTAGGATCGTTGGCGTTTCATGAAGTTTTATGGGATAATCTTTCGACCACGTCTGGATCGATGTTGATGTAACTTCATAAGATAATCAAGGAA
Organism: Nepenthes mirabilis; assembly: GCA_025585075.1. Classification (NCBI taxonomy): domain Eukaryota; kingdom Viridiplantae; phylum Streptophyta; class Magnoliopsida; order Caryophyllales; family Nepenthaceae; genus Nepenthes; species Nepenthes mirabilis. The sequence continues at coordinate 4,792 of JAODPA010068472.1, read as the reverse complement.
TTCCAAGATATCGATGGTGTGTGCAATTGCTTAAGGATTGAGTCATGATTTATGGATAGCTGATAATTCGCATGTCCCATCGAGAAAGGAATGCGAATTTAGTTGAGAAAATGCCTTCCTAAGCTCGTGGCTTTGTGATTGCATGATTTTGAGGACTTAGGATTTTAAGCGTGGCTGGTTGAGGAGGCCGATTTGTGTCGTGGAAGTGTGCAGTCATCTTTGATCTAATCGGATAGGGTGATTGATGTTCGTGACATTTGGGTTGACCCCTAATGGGTCCGATGAGTTCTCGTGGAAAGTAATACCCTTGAGATAAGTGGGGGAGGAGTTCAGGATTAGTGTTACCCCCATGTGTATGTCAAAAATTCGCCATTGAGGTTTTCTTTTGAAAACTCAAGAGTATTATCTTCGGAGATAGGAAGATGATCATATGGTCTTGCATGTGGTCAGGTTTGTTTATAAGTTGAGAAGTGAACATCGGTGTTTTCCTTGGGTCAGTAGGCATCAATGTTGCAAATTGATGCTACGAATCTTGGACGTGTATGTCTTGGGAGTTTCATAGGTAATGTGAAAGTTAAATCGCGAGTAAGTCCAAATGATTGGGTGATAGAATGTCGTGTTCTTGTTGGGAGATAGAACCGTATTAAGATTGGGTTCAGTTAGCTTGTGAAATGCCAACGGGATCTTGAGGTTACTAAGTAATCGAATTTTGAGATCTGGGCAAGAATTGAAAGTCTTGTCAACTTTTTGGGCGATCGTTATGATTGTGCCGTAATTTAATGATTTGGAGATTAATCAGGGTAGCGCAGCGTAAGTGTTGTGGGCCCGTGGCACAGAAGTTTCTAGATACGATCGAGATTCCAGTGACTGATTTCTTTCGAGGCTTGGAATGAATTGAAGGAAAAGTTCATTTGCTCGTTTGAAGTGTCGGTTTGAGTTGGAAGATGTTCGGTATGATTATAGGTGGCTTTTGGAATATCTAGGAATCGTTATAAGATCTTCCTAGTACCGATGGTTAGGAGATGTCCGGCATGATTGTAGGTCACTTTTGAAATTTGGAGGATCGTTATGAGGTCTTCCTTGTATCGATGGATGAGAGAATCGATAAGTGACCGGATTGGGCCGTTTTGAAAGGCTAAGGATTTGTTTTGTGATGAGGACGAGAACGATTCAATGCTTGAGGTTTCTAAAATAGTCCTCGTCCGAGGAAATGATTTCAGTCTTTGAGGAGTTCACCTCAGATTTGGGAGTTCGAGGCTCGTTAAATTTCGAGGACGAAATTTTATAAGTGGGGGAGAATTGCGAGGTTCCGAGTTAAGAAAATAATAATTAGAGGACAATTAAGTTAATATTGGCGTACCATGGTCAAAAGGTACGAGAAGAATCGGATAAATAGCTCAAAGAGCCAAAATCTGTAAATCGGGAACAAAAACTGTAAACCGAGTTATGTAACTTTGAAAATACGATTTCGAGTTTTAAAGCATGATAATCATGGCATATTATGGTTACATAATCAAGGACAAGGCCCTAGGATGTAAAAGATTGGGTTAGAATGGTCAAAACGGGTCTTGAACGGTGAAAACGCGGCGTAGGCTTCCTGTGTGAGGTTCCGGGTTAATGAGAAAGGTAATTAAGGATTAATCATTGTCTTATTAATTAATTGTAGATCAATTGATTTATGTAGAGATGTGAATAAGGTAAAATGGTGAAAAATATATGAATTTCCTTTTCTAAGGTTCGGGAGCAGCTGCCAGCAGCCAGCGCCGCCGGCCGCTCGAGCCGAGCTCAGTTCGAGCGGAAAAACCAGGGGCGTGTTTGGGCCGCTCGCTTCCCGCTCGAAGCTCTGCTCGAGCGGGCGGCGCAGTACAAAAACACGCCGTTTCTCTCTCCCCGACATTTTTTCGTCCAGCAAGGGTTTCTAGAGAGAGAGGGGCCGCGTTTCTAGAGTGAGAAAGAGGGAGAACGAGGCTTGGGAGTCCGATTTGATCCGAGATACCCACTAACTTTCCTCTCTCGTTGATTTTCGTTGTTCATCGATTATTTTCGTGTTTATACCCACCCATGGCTTCGAAAATACAATACCCAAGACTCAAGACTAAGTATTGTATAATTTGTCCACTGATTTGTGCACCGATTCGTTCGTTGGAGATTCGCCCAAACCCTACCCACGGGATTTTGGGGGTTTTCCATTTCCCACCGTTAAATTGTTAAATTGACCTCATATTATGAATCCCCATGTTCTTCTTGTGCATATATGTTGGCCGCGGGAAAAATCTCGCGCGTTCGGACCCGTTCGTGGTCTCCGAGTCCTCTAAATCACTGTTCATCCGTGAATAAATTGGTAAAATTGATCTTGTTACTTCTATATAATTTTGATGGAGCTTATGTGATGTGTTGATGTGGAAATATAAGCTTGAATTACATAAATTGTGCATTGGAAACATGGAAACGAGTCCCGAGAACTTTTAAGGTGGTGGCTGTCCACCGGAGGTAAGAATTCCAACTCCTTGTAAATATTGTGCAAAATTGTGATAAAAGATAATCTCAAAGAAGAAATTAAGTCCAAAGAGTAATGGGGGGAAAACCCACTTGGTTGTTGTTGAAGCCGTGATCTTCCGGATGGAGACGTGTGGCGGGAATGAGAATTCCCATTGATGTTTGATTGTGTTGTGTAGTGGGTCCTCCCTCCCGATGAGTCAAACCTTGAAATTAGGACCGTGGTCGATAGGAGTGGTGTCCTCTAACCTGCCACGTGCATCATGGTGGGAACCCAAGATATACTCTGGCCGCCCTTGGGGGTGGATGGTGTACAAGGCAAGTTCCAGGACACTGCAGTAAAAGAACGAGGATTGCCCTGGTCCCCGGGGGTGTGGGGCGTGTCGTTGAACACTACATATCGAGATGTAGCTGTTCTGTGGATTGTTGCATGGATGCAACCGAGGGTCGTGTGCTACCGACCGAAAGTAGTAGCCGTGGCTTTAGAATGTGTAGCTAACACATTACTTTCCTCGTTCTCTTACTTCGTTGGCTAGTACGATCTACTAGCTCCAGGGTCCGCAAAGATAAATAATTAAATAAAGACGAATAAAATGAATCAGATAATCTCAAGTTCTCTGCTCCCTTTTATATCCCTTGTACTGTTCTTATACTCTTTCCTTTCAGTAATCCATGCCTGTTGCTAGTTAGTGGGATATGATTTCATTTGCTGGGCTTTATGCTCACCCTTGCTTTATGTTTTTCAGATGAGAATGCCTTGATGCCTGACGAGTCGGCGTAGACCCTAGAAGCTCGGTAGCTAGCTGTCTTGCGTGCTTGGCTCGGGATTTGGACTTGGATTGGCTAGATGTATGCCAAGAATATTTTGGGTTTTGACTTTTGTATCAAATCAAACTTGTATGGAGTTAACTTATGCTAGTAGATGATGGATGAAACATATATATTAGTCCACTGTGTTTTATGGTTTATATGCTTCCGCAGGTTTTATCTTATGGTGATGCTGGGGATCCTAGTTGGCATCCTTCATGGCCGGTGTCTTCTGATTTAAGTCGCCGGTGCCACCTTAGTTAGTTGTGGCATTTTTGGGTCCTGTGTGGTTGTAGTTGGATTTTACTTGAAAACTATTTGTGGAATATTCTGCAGGGTTGTGTTTTACACGTGTTTGTATATGGGAAATATCCAACTTACAAACGGAACTCTGCCCGATTTTCTGTAGAATTTATGATTATTATTTTCCCAATTTGTCCTTAGGGTTATTGACGGAGGTTATTCGGTGGGGAATAACCTGTTACGTCACATCCTGCTAGCTTGCCGCGGCTCAGACTAGCGCCCGGAGGGCGCTCGAGCCCTCCTATCAAGCTGAAAAACCAGAAGTGAGGCCGCTTGATTTCCGCTCGAGCGGAGCTCGAGTGGCGGATAGCCTGTGGCGCAGCCGCTCGCTTCCTGCTCGATCAGCGCTCGAGCGGTGCGCGCAGTATAAAAACCCGTCGCGCCTTCTCTCCTCGTCATTTCGCGCGGGGCTAGGGTTTTTAGAGTGAGAGAGGGCGCCCACTTAGAGAGAGAAGGGAGATCGAGTTCGGGAGTCCGATTCCGTCCGAGAGCCAGGTATAAAAGTGAAAGCACGCGTCGAGGCAAGTGTTCTCATACCCACTTCTCGTTCTCTTTCGTTTTTTTATGTATTTTCGTTGGGTATTTTGTGTCGATACCCATGGTGAACGTTAGAATCATGAAACCTATACCTTGAGGTCTAAGAAAATGTAGTTAGTTGTCCGAATTGTGTCCGATTCGCCCGGGTGGGTTTCGCCGAAACTCTAACCCACGAAAATTGGGGATTTCCCATTTTCTAGCCTTGTATCATGAAATTGACCCCAAAATGTGAATCCCCATGTCCCAATGATGTATATATGTTGGCGGCGGGTCCGATCTCGCATGTTTCGACCCGTTTGTGGCGTCCGAGCCCGTTAAAGGGGTGCTGACACTGTTCACCCGAGACCCAAGGTGGAAAATGCATGTTTCCACCTTCGTGAAATGTTGAAAGGACCCTAGAATATGAATCCCCGTATCCCAATTGTGTGTATATATCGACCGGATGCCGAATCTCACAAGATTCGACCCGTTCGTGGCATACGGGAGCCTTAATAGTTTCCCGTTGGGGATAATCCAGAAATAAATGGGAAGTTGCATACTTCCACCCTCGTGATAAGTTAAATTGAACCCAAATGTGAAATCTCGTGTGCAAAGAGTGTGTACGAATCCACCGGACGTTTGATTTCCAAGTATCGAACCGTGTACGGCG
>JAODPA010068471.1:0-10202 GCA_025585075.1 Nepenthes mirabilis | reverse complement strand
CATTGATATATATATCCACATATAAAAATAAATATACCTTACTAAATATTAAACTTATTCTTTCCTTTATTTTTGTTAACATTTTAGATTAAAGAGCACGGATTAATTTGCAAGAGATTGAAATTTAAAGGAAAACTACTTGGGTTTAGACTTTAAGGTTCTTGAACAACTAAATATTTTTTAAATTATGCTGTAATAATATTTAAGATTAGCTGTTAACAATTCTTTTTATTTCGTTTAATGTCTATTTTTTACCGCTCGCCAGAGATACAGTTATGATGGTTATGTTTAATCTTTATTGTAGAATTTTGGAAGTTCAATATTGATACTTTGACTTTTAGTCGAGATACTTCTCCTTTCATATGATTTGAAATCATCTAGTTGTTAATAGTTGACCACTTTCATGTATGACTTTTAAAATCTTGTGATCTGATTATTCAACATTATTTAGACTATTTAGTGATAATTGATATAAATTCATGTCCTATATTGGTTTTAGTTAAATTGGTGAAATAAAGAACTAATTTTTAGATTTAATTCTAAAATCAAATTAAAATAATTGTAGATTAAGGAATGAAAGAACTCTGGCAATTTTGACCTTGCGATGGGGATGTGACAACAAATCTTCCATAATATTTAGCTAACTTGAGAAGACTTAGCACTTCTATCACCGCTATCAGTCATCTCCAACTTGTTATCGCTTCAATCTTTTTCAAATTGATCAAAATGCCTCCTTTTGAAATTATATGACTTATAAAAACTAATTTTTTGAGCCAAAATTCATACTTTTTTAAGTTAACATAAATTCTTTTCTTCCTAAATATTTGTGAGGCAATCCTCAAATAAACCTCATACTCTTTATAACTTCTCAAATATATTAATAAATCATTGATAAACACACTATAATTTTTTAAGGTAAGGTTAGAACATTGGATTTATCAAATCAATAAATATTGCAAACATTATTTAATCTAAAAGGTATTACTAAAAATTTATAATGACCATAACTAATTTAAAAAGTTGTCTTTACAACATCCACTTTCTTGGCCTCAGTCGATGATATCCAAATCGAATATCAATCGTTAAAAATAATTGGACCCCCTACAATTGAATAAATAAATTATCTATCCTCAGTAATGGTATTTATTCTTGATAGTTATTTTATTCAACTTTTAAAAGACTATACACAATCCTATAGACCAATCCTTTCTCTTCATAAACAAAACTGATGCACCCCAAAGTAACACATTTGGTTGAATGAAACCCTTCTTCAACAACTCTTACAATTGCTTCTTTAACCCCTTTAACTATAAAAATACTATTATATACGGAGCTTTAGACATTAGTACTGATTTAGATATTATCACAATCTCAAACTTAATGTCCCTGTTTAGTGGCAACCGAGGTAAATTATCCAAAAAAAAAAACATCATTAAATTCTGTACTTCCCTTTAGCTTTCCACAAAGAGGGCATACAGTTGATTGTTGTTGGGTTGATACACCTTGAAGTTTAACTCTAGCCTTCACCCTCTTATCGTGAGATTTTGATCTTTTGTGGGATCCACCTGACCATAAACTTTGGCTGCTTAACTTATACACTTCTTTTCGAAAAGCTTTTCACTCTCCAACTACTACTCATACAACAAGGCCCGATCAATAACTTTTTTGTATGTTCTCAACCTTAAAATCATAAATTACTTTTGAATAGTGTCATTCAGCCCTAACAAAATTTTCCTTGCTCATCTCATCTCGTCCATCACAACATTTAGAATATAATGAAACAATTCAGTAAATTTAGTGTTATATACTGCCACGGTTCTATTTTCATATCGTTAATGATAAAACTCATATTTCTGCTACTCCCATAAACTAATAGGAAAATACTTGTCCAAGATTGCCTCCAAAAATGCATTCCACAAAATCTACTCATTCTCTAATTCCCATATGCTTTTTCAATGATGCATCAATGGCCTACCTCACCATCTAACTTATACTAGACAAGCTACACTTTATCTTTTTTGGGGTAGTTACTAATTTCAAAGATCTTCTCAATACATCAGATTCAGATTTTCTTCTTTGTTGGATATGGGTCGCCTAAAAACTCTAAATCTCAATCATTTATATAGCAATCATATGTCGTTGCTCAACTCTTGGATTTACCACAGTTGACTCCAAATTCGGCTATCTCTAGACAATTTATTCCATTATTTTCGCCATGCTTACCATAATAGCAAGATAAGCATCCTCCCTACTAGATCTTGTTCTACCTTATCCAACTGACATTTTTACACCTATCATGAATTAATTAATTATTTTAATTTTTCAAATCAATTAAAGTACGTTCTTATAACTTTCTTTGATACTATATCTGTCACATCCCTTGTCAAACGTCCCAAATCTCAAATGTTTTTATTTTATAAGAGTAATTAGTTTAAAATCATAGTCTAATTGGGCAGCTAAAATTAATTTTTTAATTAACCGACTCAAATTCAAACCAAATATCATAATGCGGACACAAAATAGATGCCTTTAAAAAGTTCAAATAATAATATATATCTAAACAGATGATATAAAAAGCACATTTAAAAGTGACTCCAAAAACTCACCACCATTTGACTTAACTCATTAGTATGAAAAAGTATGTTGAATCAAAATTAGAGTACCCAATATTAAACTTCAATATGTACTAAAATTAAACTTAAATAATCTCATCGGGCAATGGCCATATACAGACATTAACTAAAATCCAAATAACTGTTGATCAAAATAATTAAATTATGACTAAAATAGGTAAAGCATTTTAAGAACTATTCTCTTGAAGTATTTTCGTGATCTGAAAATTCTTACAATTTTATCTAAACCCCCTAATATGAAAAGTTAGCAAACAAGTGGCAAAAATAAGTTTAATACTTAGCAATATATATAGATTTATAATAACAAAATATGTGGAAGATGATGTCAGGGTCAAAATGTAAAATACTGATAATATTAATTTACTGACAAAGAATATGAAATTGATAAATGAGAATAAGAATATCAAATACCAGTACATGGAACATGCCAAAAATTTGCTTAAATACCAAAAGAAAATGCTAGAAGTCATATAAGTGCAAAAAATCATTTGACTTGTGAAATTCAATCAACACAGATGGAAACATGAAACATACCAAAATCATCTAAATATACAAGAATCAAGGATTGGCAATTACCTTAACAATAATAGTCGAATATTAAAATTCAAGATATAAATGTTTCGATATAACCAAAGGCCATCTGTCATTAATAATGACTTATGGATAAACTGATTACATATTATTCTCTATAAATTGAGTCAAATATCACTTTTTATATTACGTTCGACCTTCGATTTATAAATAATATACTAAGATATATCGAAATATATTTCGTAAATTCTTTACAATGGTCATTGTTTGATTAAAATTTAAAACTCTACATAAAATACAATTATACATATATTTTTTCAAATTGGAAAAGAAATTACTTCATCAAAATCAAAGTGAAATTTTTACCAATTTTTTTTACAAATAAATGACATGGAAAAATATTTGTACGAAGATTAATGACTTACAAGAATATGGTATAAAAATTGTTAACATGCAAAAATATAAGTGTGATTTTCAATGATGTGTAAGAATAGTTATACAAAAATTTCAGTACTCTAATATAATTTGCTTGAATTTAAAGCACAAGTTATATAAAATTTCTTAAAATATAAATATGATGGGTGTACTATAAATGGGCTGACCCAATAGTCAAAGGCGGCCCAAATCTACTGTTGGACGATCAACGTTGGCCCAATAGGAAATGAGGGCCGAATTCCTGAAATACCCAAATACGCGTCAGACGATCAACGCCAACGTTGATAAAGAAGATACTCGAAAGGAATGTAGAAAATTTGGAAAGCCGCTACCCGCCAGAGAAGGAAATAATCTCAACTAATTAGGCAACGCGTAGGAAGGCCGCCTAAACATGGCGCAGGAGATCACACCTTCCAACCAATGAAGATCATCCTACCGCCATTAAAATGAGCCCTAGCGTCTTCACTCAGGGCATGCGAACAACTACTCCTATAACACCTACTGCTATGCTTTCTGCCACTCAAACATACGACTCCCTATTACACGAAGAAAACATAAGCTCTCAACTACGTATTCCGAGACGATTTCGTACTCCCTCTCTCTTTGTCAACGCACTTAGAGAAAGAATATAAACCAAAGGCATACAAGCGCTCTTCCTATTGACAGACGCCTACTGCCTTCATCCACCGTCCATATTCAAGAGACGGTATTGCCTCTCTTTCATCTGGAAACCCACGCACTCTTACACACTCTCTCTCAATTATCATTTTCAGTTACCTTCCCAAATTTCGAAGGTTGTTTATTAATTTGAGTGTCAGAATATTTTCGGTTGGATAAATTTTCGCCGACACACTGACCTCCTGTTCGTTTTAGTGGTGTACAGGATCTAAACTCGGTGAACAGAGCCGGAATCAGACAAGCGGATCAGCCCGAATCTGTTTGAAGTTTGGATCTAAGGACGCATCATTGGCGCCGTCTGTGGAAACTGCTTACGAAAAGCCAACCACACTCTCTCACAACGTTTTCTTTTCACTGCAAGACTCATCTGCAATGGTGAATACGAGAGCCCAAGCTAGCGATCCCATTAGAGACGCCACTTCTCCCGACCAGGACCACGCTGCTGGTACCCTAGTCAACGGGACAACAGGCGCGGCGCCTGCGCCTTTCTTTCAACGACTGTTGGAGCAGATACAGACCAACAACCATCTGCTTCAAATACTCTACTCTCGGCAAGAGCAGCCACAGTAGGAGGCTCCGCCAGCAGCCATCTCTGTGCCGGCCACCAGAAAAGATAGCCCAATAAAAAAAAAGGAAATTCATCATCGTGGGCATCGATATTCTTGGCACATTTTCCATTGCCATGGGAAAAAGAAAATTCATCATCGTGGGTATCGACTATTTCACCAAGTGGGTCGAGGCCATCCCACTGGCAAAAATTACAGAGCACAACGCTCTTAAATTCCTTTGCAGATTTGGCATCCCGGAGGTCATCATCACTAACACCAGGACCCAATTCTTGGGGAAATGCTTCACCAAGTATTGCGCCAGCCTTGGTGTCAAGTTGGTCCACACTTCGATGGCATACCCCCAAGCAAATGAACAAGTGAAGGTCATGAACCGAACGCTACTCCACAGGTTAAAGACAAAGCTAGAAGACACAGGGGGATCCTAGATAGACAAGCTCCCCTCAGTTCTCTGGTCTTACCAGACAACCCCAAAAGAACCAACGCGCGAGACACCCTTCAGCCTCTGCTATAGGACTGAAGCGGTAATCTCGGTCGAAATTGGGCTTCTAAGTCTTAGGCTGGAATCGTTTGACCGACAGGGTAACTCTCAAAAAATTAAGGAACACCTAAACTTGTTGGAGGAAGCCCGCGATACCGTCAGAATACGAACAATGGCCTACCAATATCGAATTGCCCAATACTATAACAAAAAGGTAAATGCGCGACAATTCGTTGTTGGGGACCTGATCCTACGAGGCGTCGAGGCCACAGGCAAGCTAGCCGGCTGCAACAAACTCTCCCCTAATTAGAAATGGCCTTTCCTAGTTTCTGTCGTCTTGCGAAACAGAGCGTACAAACTCCAAAATCAGGACGAAATGTTGATCCCACGAATGTGGAACGCGATCCACCTCAAACGCTGCTTCCAATAAGGGACCCAGGTATGTACTTGCATTATTGAGTGCACTCATTCGCCTGCTTGTTTCAATCAGTCAAAATAAGTGTTTCCTTAGCATATTGCCTTCTTTTTCTGTGTGCATGTATATATATGTGTTTACCTTGTAGGTTTACCCGACCTAAATTATCACTAAATTGGGAGGGTCTTCACCCTCTTGTTATTAAACCCTTGTCATCCGGGCTGCCCATAAGTGATCAAATATGAACCTCGGTTATCCAAGCGGCCCATTAGCGGCCGTACTTAAACCCTGGTCATCCAGGTAGCCCATGAGCGGTCTAGTATGAACCTCAGTCATCTGAGCAGCCCATTAGCTGTCTTATTAAATCCTGGTCATTCAGGCGGCTCATAGGTGGTCGAATCTAAACCTTAGTCATCCAAGTGGCCCATTAGTGCTGAAAATCTTAGGGGGCTAGCACAGCACACGCAATGACCTCCTCCATAAGGAGATAGCGTGAACAGTCAATGATGGTCAAAGGAAGAAAAATTCTTCTCCAAGGCTGGCCGCTCAAGTCAGTACTTAGGCGGCGCCATCAGGCTTTACTCACAAGCCGCCACTACTAGGCCAGCTAACACATACACAGCCGCTTAAAAAAAACCTAAGGATTTCACTCCTTCGACAATAATGCAATGGCCGCCAGCCAACTGAGTTGGTCGTCTAGTACAGCAAATATGCAAGCACAAAGTAGTAAAAAGAAATAGACATAAAGTGGGAGAATTCTCATTTTATTGCTTTCAAATTTATTACATTATACATGATACAAATGGAAGACCGAAAATCGACAAAAGGCTAGGGAGGCGACGGAGGCGGCGCCTGACCGTCTCGCGGATCCCTCACGAGACTTTCGCAGGTTTGGGCGGACTTGTTTGACATATTAAGCAGGTCCACCAAAAAATTAAGGTCAATAAGCCGCGTGATACGCCGACACATATTAACCCCTTCCTACATCCGCGACCACATCAGCTGCTCAATCTCGTGGGGGCATATCCGGAGGCTCAGGCCATTCTCCAACTTCGTCAGCTGCCCTCCAAGTTGGCTAAGACGCCCAGTGATCCACTCGTTCTCCTCCCGCAGCTGAGCATTCTCCTCTTTCAAACTAGCATTCTCGGCCTCTGTATCGGCCAGAATGGTCTGTAAGGTGGCAGCATCCAACCGGTGTGCCACCCCCGAAGCCACTAGCTTCGCGTCCAGCCAGGCGATCTCTACCTCCCTGTCAAAGATCACCCGATCCCGCTAGTCAATCGCCTTCGCCACAGCATCCAGCACTTTCTCCTTCTATACCAAATGATAAAGTAAGTCAGAGACTTTAAAGGAGAAGTTGCGCAGAAAGCATCGCAGAAAATTATACCTCCCAAACTCTCCGTTCGGGCCTATCAGGTCTAGCTTCGAAGTCTGGCTCCAGCGGCGACGGGCTGGAAGCAATGCCCTCACGAGCAGAGTTGGCGACGGCCTCCTCCAAGATGTCTTCCAGGGGCCCCTCATCAATGTCGTCCGCGGTGGCAGCAGGCTTCCCAGCGATGGCCTCCATTGTAGCTGCAGGAGGATCAAGGTCAATCACCGGCTGCTCAACCAGCAGCTGCATAGCTGGTGAGCCGACTGACGGCTCCAGTGCCTCCACCGGAGGCTCACAGGCTGGTTCTGGTAAAATCTCCGTCGGCGCCGCTTGAAGAAGCACCTGTGGCGCAAGCTGCGCCAGAATAACGCCTTCGATCCTAATTTTCGGCAGGTCCTCAAATGTTTTCTACATCCCGATGGTGCTGTCGGGACCGCTGTAAATCCTGGCAGCTATGTAGTCGGGCCTGAAAGACGATGAGGAGGGCATCTTCACAGCCATCCTCTTGGGCCTTCAGCCGATGAAGTCGTCGTCAATAAGACGGGGATGGATAAGTAGGCCCCTGGACTCCTCCGGTCGCATCATAACCGCTGATGGCGGTGCCTTGAATTTTTGAACAGGGGAAGGCGGTCTCCAATTCACCTTTTTGGTCTCTACCCTAGAGACCAAGAAATCTCTTTTGAAGTAAGAGAGATGGGCCTTAATCAGTTTGGTTAGCCACTCTAAGGTCGCCGTCTCCGCCATAGACGGCATCCCTGTATAAACCTCGGCACCTGGCCCCAATCCTTTGCCAGGGGCCAGGTCTCAGTCACCCTCACAAAGAAGAACCAGTTCTTCCAGTTCTTCAGTGAGTCGTAGATGGCCGTATTAACCTTTAGGCCACTATGTGGAACCAAGGAGATCCACTCTCCTCCCTAGTTTATCTTGAACAGCCCCTTCACCACAGATATCGTTAACCGCCTAGAATGCTTACGGAGAAAGATACAAAATGTGCAAAGATACCGTATAGCATTGGCGTGGAGCTGGGCGACGGGAACACGCAAAGCCTGAAGGATCGACTGTAAGTCGTCCGGAAGAGGAAGATGGAGACCACTCCTCAGGTGGGCCTCATACACCGTTATGTGTCCCGCCGGCGAGGAGAAGGCCCTGTCGTCCTTGTCCAAAACCCTCCACGCGATGTCTTGGGGGATGTTGAACTCAATCCACAACTCTTTCACGTCGTTCTCTTGGAGAACAGAAGGGATATCGGTAAAAAAGGTCGAAGCCATGTTTACAGAAGGATTGGAGTTTTCTCTTTGGGATAAAAGCAGGTTGAAGACGAAGAAGCAGAATAGAAGGCGTAGAAAATACTAAGTATAGAGGAGGGAAACTTAAACGGCAAGGTGTGAAACGCCTTAAACCTCCTCGAGAAGGCACACCATCATTCCTGCAATGTGTCGCATCCCAAATAGGCCTCTTTTGAAGTAAATTTTCTGACGCATTAATGGTTGGGATAGTAGTTCAACCGTGTGAAGACATGTGTCCACTTTTAACCTGACAGGTCGGCTAATGGCCACACGTCACTCATGGATCATACAAAGTTCTTCGAAATCTGGCCAAAGACAGTCAACAGATTCGGTCAATTTTCTTCTCCGAATCTGACCAAAGACGGTCAATAGAGACGATCAACCTTTCTTCTCCGGATCTGACCATAGACGGTCAACAGATTCGGTTAATTTTCTTCTCCGGATCTGATTAAAGATGGTCAACAGATCCGGTTGACTCTCTTCTCCGAATTTGACTAGGACGGTCAACAAATTCGGTCAACGCCTCACCATTCCGTGGAGTTCTCCGAAATTTTCAAGCTGCAAAGGGCAGTGAGGAGCATCCCATCATAAACATACTGAAGGCCAGAATTCTGGCCACCGGTATAGGGGGCTAGTGATGAGTGTACTGTAAATGGGTTAGCCCAATAGTCAAAGGCGGCCTATATTCACTGTTGGACAGTCAACGTTAGCCCAATAGGAAATAAGAGTTGAATTCCTGAAAGACCCAAATACGCGTCAGACGGTCAACGTCAGCGTTGACCGACTGAGGCACAGGCGGGCGGCCTACTCGCGCTCAAGACGGTCAACCCGTGCATTGATCAGAATCACTGTAGCAATAGGCCAAGAATAAAAAGGCTTTTCATGGGCATGGCCCACTTGAACCCACGCTCCAACAGGCGGTTAGCAACGGCTCTTTTCCTAACTCTGCACCTTCCATAAATCCAACCAGCTCCAAAAAGGACGTTGACAAGATCGACGCCTTTCCTATAAGGAAGATATCAGATCTTCCCAATTCCTACCAAGTAGAGCCTTCCGACGGTAATATACTCGAAAGGAAGGCAGAAAATTTTGAAAGCGGCTACCCGCCAGAGAAGGAAACAATCGCAACTAATTAGGCAACGCGTAGGAAGGCCGCCTAAATATGGCGCAGGGGATCACACATTCCAACTAAGGAAGATCACCCTGCCGCCATTAAAATGAGCCCTAGGGTCTTCGCTCAGGGCATGAGAACAACTACTCACACAACGCCTACTACTACGCTTTCTGCCACTCAAACATATGACTCTCTATTACACGAAGAAAATATACGCTCTCAACTACGCATTCCAGGACGATTTCGTACTCCCTCTCTCTCTGTGAATGCACTGAGAGAAAGAACACAAACCAAAGGTATACAGGCGCTCTTCTTGTTGATAGACGCCTACTGCCTTCACTCATCGTCCGGATTTAAGAGACGGCATTGCCTCTCTTTCATCTGGAAACCCATGCACTCATACACTCTCCCTCTCAATTCTCATTTTCAATTACCTTCCGAGATTTCGAAGGCTATTTTCTAACTTGAGTATCAGAGTGTTTTCGGTGGGATAACTTTTCGCTGACACACTGACCTCCTATTCGTTTTAGTGGTGTGCAAGATCCAAACTCGGTGAACGGAGCCAAAACTAGACAAGTAGATTAGGCTGAATCTATTCGAAATTTAGATCCAAGGACGCATCAAAATAGATTTACATGCATACATAATATAATCAATTTGAGTATAAAAATATTACATGTATAAGTATTTA